>CM017567.1:20823027-21075915 GCA_007844125.1 Sinonovacula constricta
TAGACACATGGGTTTGTGGTTATAATCCGTATATAGTTAATGGATGTACATTGCTGTAAAGACACATGGGTTCGTGGTTATTATCCGTATATAGTTAATGGATGTACATTGCTGTAGAGACACATGGGTTCGTGGTTATTATAACTATATAGTTAATGGATGTACATTACTGTAGAGACACATGGGTTCGTGGTTATTATCCGTATATAGTTAATGGATGTACATTGCTGTAGAGACACATGGGTTCGTGGTTATAATCCGTATATAGTTAATGGATGTACATTACTGTAGAGACACATGGGTTCGTGGTTATAATCCGTATATAGTTAATGGATGTACATTACTGTAGAGACACATGGGTTCGTGGTTATTATCCGTATATAGTTAATGGATGTACATTACTGTAGAGACACATGGGTTCGTGGTTATAATCCGTATATAGTTAATGGATGTACATTACTGTAGAGACACATGGGTTCATGGTTATTATAGGTATATAGTTAATGGATGTACATTACTGTAGAGACACATGGGTTCGTGGTTATTATCCGTATATAGTTAATGGATGTACATTACTGTAGAGACACATGGGTTCGTAGTGATTATAGGTATATAGTTAATGGATTACATTGCTGTAGAGCCACATGGGTTCGTGGTTATAATCCGTATATAGTTAATGGATGTACATTGCTGTAGAGACACATGGGTTCGTGGTTATTATCAGTATATAGTTAATGGATGTACAATACCACATAGACATGGTTTCGTAGTTATTATAGGTATAAATTTAATGGCTGTACATTACCACATAGACACATGGGTTCGTGGTTATAATCCGTATATAGTTAATGGATGTACATTGCTGTAGAGACACATGGGTTCGTAGTGATTATAGGTATAAAGTTAATGGATGTACATTACCACATAGACACATGGGCTCGTGGTTATTATAGGTATATTGTTACTATCCGTGTCGCTTTATAAGTATATTTATAAAATGGCACGTTTACTAAACGACGAAATGGTGTAACAGAAAGAACAAGTCAGCAACAAACTAGTACAAAAATGTTTTTTTTAATAAACAATTAAAAATATTGCGTAATAAAACAATAACAAATAAATGAAACAAAATTTCAGAAGGCAAAATAAATATTAGCTTACAGTTTGTCTCTTTAGGAAGTGTCCCTTTAACAATGCAACAAATAATCCAACGTCGAATAATTCTAAAGAGTTATTGGTAGAATGTCCTTGTAGATAAGCACAGTTGAAATAATCCAAAGGTAGAACAATACACGAATGTTAATTATATAATCCAAATTCAACATTTTAATATTTATATCACTGTAGAATATAGTAAGTCCACGTAAGTTCCAACACAGAAAAATTTAAGATAGAATCTGCAAGTATTTCCAAACGATATGTCCAATCTCTAGAGCAAACTTTTTATCCAAACTTCCAAACTTACTTAATATCGTACTTAATATCGGCAGACACGCCTTTATATATACCCAACGAATTTCCAGAACATTCACGTCCCAGAACATTCTCGAAGACCAGTTAAAAGTAAACAATTGAACTTTCTAGCATGATCATTTTCTTCTAGCAGTTACGCGAATTCTACGTTATCAAAACCACAACAGTATGCAACCCTTAACCTGGCTAGCGTAACCTTAAACGCTGATGTATTATTGTACATAACAGATATAGTTAATGGATGTACATTGTTGTAGAGACACATGGGTTCGTGGTTATTATCCGTATATAGTTAATGGATGTACATTGCTGTAGAGACATGGGTTCATGGTTATTATAACTATATAGTTAATGGATGTAAAATTGCTGTAGAGACACATGGGTTCGTGGTTATTATAGGTATATAGTTAATGGATGTACATTACTGTAGAGACACATGTGTTCGTGGTTATTATCCGTATATAGTTAATGGATGTACATTGCTGTAGAGACACATGGGTTCGTGGTTATTATCCGTATATAGTTAATGGATGTACATTGCTGTAGAGACATGGGTTCATGGTTATTATAACTATATAGTTAATGGATGTAAAATTGCTGTAGAGACACATGGGTTCGTGGTTATTATAGGTATATAGATGGATGTACATTACTGTAGAGACACATGGGTTCGTGGTTATAATCCGTATATAGTTAATAGATGTAAAATTGCTGTAGAGACACATGGGTTCGTGGTTATTATAGGTATATAGTTAATGGATGTACAATACCACATAGACACATGGGTTCGTGGTTATTATCCGTATATAGTTAATGGATGTACATTGCTGTAGAGACACATGGGTTCGTGGTTATTATCCGTATATAGTTAATGGATGTACATTACTGTAGAGACACATGGGTTCGTGGTTATAATCCGTATATCGTTAATGGATGTACATAACTGTAGAGACACATGGGTTCATGGTTATTATAACTATATAGTTAATGGATGTACATTGCTGTAGAGACACATGGGTTCGTGGTTATTATCCGTATATAGTTAATGGATGTACATTGCTGTAGAGACACATGGGTTCGTGGTTATTATAACTATATAGTTAATGGATGTACATTACTGTAGAGACACATGGGTTCGTGGTTATAATCCGTATATAGTTAATGGATGTACATTACTGTAGAGACACATTCGTGGTTAATGGAAATATTGTAAGACACATGGCCACATGGGTTCGTGGTTATTATCTATATAGTTAATGGATGTACATTGCTGTAGAGACACATGGGTTCGTGGTTATTATATATAGTTAATGGATGTACATTGCTGTAGAGACACATGGGTTCGTGGTTATTATAGTATATAGTTAATGATGTACATTGCTGTAGAGACACATGGGTTCGTGGTTATTATCCGTACATAGTTAATAGATGTACATTGCTTTAGAGACATGGGTTCATGGTTATTATAACTATATAGTTAATGGATGTAAAATTGCTGTAACAACAAAATTAAACTACACGTAGATTGGTTTATAGTTTATGACGAATTCTTGAAAATCCGATTTTCTTCAGAATTATCTTTGTGAATCTGTAAGAAGTGACAACTTAAAATAGAGCAGTTTCCGTTTAATAGAAATGTGAGTTTGAACCTATATTGGGAACACTGTTTACGATAACAAATACTTCCTTCCGACATACATGAAACAATAAGTTTCACTAAGTGTAGTAGCTGAGGAGATGTATTGACATTTGTTAGCTATGTTGTACTCTTGATAAACTCTAAATCAAATATTCATATCACTCTAACCGCCCCCACCCCCACCCCACCCCTTATCAGCATACTCATTATAGTATTGTCCCCTCTTCTCTTCTTCCGCCTTTTCATGATGATTTAATTCATTATTGTTGTAAATTTATTATTATCATTATTATTATTATTATTATTATTATTATTATTATTATTATTATTTTATTATTATTTTTATTATTAATCAGCATAACCAATAAACATAAACATAAACATAATCAGCATAACCATCCTGATCATCTACATAATTTCTACAATCATCGCTAAACGAGATAGATATATAAAAAGTATAGGCAAAACAATGACATTAGCTGATTATGTACTTAATTATTGACTGATACTGAAGAAGGATTACAGTTGCATCATCTGACATCATGTCTCAAATATTTGGATTTTTTTAACAAACAACACGCCCTTATCTGGTGATTCATTATTTCCACAATCACCCACTAACGTCCACAGCTACCACAGTCTTCTATGCATGGTGTCATTTTAATCGGTGCACGCAACATTTTATATTCTTAGTAGATAATTAAGAAAAGGTTAGTTTACTGTGCACAACTTGATTTAGGTAAAAGATACACTTTTAACAGTAAGTAGCAAAGTGTAGATTGTGACCAGGCTGCTCCCAGTGGATCTGGTTAACAAAATCTACTTTATCTTCCTAAGCATCATGAGCCTGATTAAGTTGTGCTAAACAGGTTTAAACCTAACACGTGTACGATATTGGTGAACAACAAACTCACACACTATTTCCCTCTACTTCAGCCCATATATACAAACAGGGATATATCTACTGCAAAGGGCAAATGTTGACAGGTATATAGACTGCTGAATTTGTGAATCAACCATATTAATGTAAATTTATTTGCTTCAACTTCAGAAAACTTATATGACATATAGGTAAAGACTTAACAATCTCAAGTGCAGATCCTGCTCAGACAGCTATATGGGGGAGCTAGCTGTTATGGATCTACACTATTCATTTTGCCAAGGTCTGATTAAGTTGTTCTAAGCAGGCTAGGGATTCAGTCCGAAATGTCAGATTAGACATCCACATTTGAACCGAGTCACATCCTCTTAAATTAGAATCACGTTGAACATGCCATGCACATCATAAACTGAACAAACAAACAATGTCCAGATCAGCCAGCATCCACTGATAAGGATGTGCACTATTTGCTTAAATTAAGTCAATATTCTATGAGGATCTACGCAAACAAGTAAAATACGCATAAGGTATCAGTGACTAGTAATGCCGTGTGCAAAACAAATGCAATTGTTTGTTATTGTTATTGTTTGCCGTATTCTTCAAACCACCATAACAACTTAAATCATCATCTGTATCAAAATACACACTTTTTTTATCTTTAATTTAAATATCGTTGATCTAATTCTCTTTGTTCGAGGTTATTTTATTCGAAATTTACCGTCTTTGCAAAATCGAAAAGTGTCTATTGTCGTCTATTTCAACCCGAAAAGAATCTTTTGTCCTCCTCAGCAAAATAGATAAGGATCTGAACTTTTTCTGCTTATAAACAATTTTACTGCTTCAAACACAATTTACTGGAGCTTTTGAACGTCCATTCTGCATCAGAAATGAAAAGTAACTAAACTGCCGATCTTTAATCGAAATTTCTTGTCAGTCAATGCAAAAATCAGTATGAGACTTCTGTACGCTTATATGAGAATGCTTATCTTTTGCACAATTTCTAAAGAATGTTGGTCTATCCTTTTCTCCAGGAAGAAACGTCTAACCTAGTATCCACTTTGTTTAAATCCATACCACCACCATTTTTAATTAAAGAAATTAGCTCTATTTTAGGTTCTCTTTTTCTACGTGTTTCAGGACCCAGAGGCTCAATTGGCACATTGTAATGCAGCACCGAAGGAGCATAACAGAGGGACCGGAAGTAAGTCCACAGAGAAGGCACCGGAAACGGAAGCTGGGTCACACCTCCATCAAACCCTAATGCGGTCACGTACGGCGTCGAGGACACGCCTCCTTGGTACCTTTGTATACTGCTAGGATTTCAGGTACCTCTGGAAATTTTGTTGTTGTTAGATTTAACTATATATGTTTATTTTCTCCTTTTAAAGAATAAAGAGTACAATATATAAAACACATATAGTATGAACAGATACATATCAATGGTGGATTGTATACATGGAATACAAACATTTAATTTACTATTAAGTACAAGTGCAACATAAGCACATGTTGATAAGTGAACGGGAATGTCGCACGTAATCTGAAGAAAAGAACACACACAAAAAAAAGGCAAAAACAACGACAAAAAACAACAATAACAAAAACAAACACGCTCTTGCACTCTAAAGCATTCATTGAAAGGAAGTAAAAGTAAGAAAAGAGAGATGACAAATTAATACATATAACATAGAAAGTATGTGCTATGTAGGTAAAAGTAAAACTAACTTAAAGAGCGTTAACTTACTCAGACCTAGTAGTGATTTACTCATACGGTTAGTAAAATGTATATAGTAAATATTATTGTTAACACTTAAATGGCCCAGGCTTGCCGAAACGAAAAGCAAGAGGGGCATAAAGTAATAATATACACATGTCGAGTGGATGTTCCACTTTAGTCAATACATATACAAATAACAACAAAAAATAACAAATGCATGCGCCGCCATGATTAAATAAATGTAATGAAAAGCAATGCTAATAAAATCTTCATAGTTTTCTTCAAGAAGAGATACAAGTAACGGATTTTTAAGAAAACTCAGAAAAATATTGACCAAATTTGGGTTTTCCATACTCAAAGGTTAACTAAATATAACATTACCAAAGGTTACATAAAGTTTGTTATATAAATTGTAGCGGAGTTTGCGCCTTCCATGACATTCTATAACTGCCTGACCAGCAAGTGAGGTCACTGATAACACACTATTTACATTAGTCTATCAGATTGCTGTATAATATAAACTTGGCAACAACAAATTGCACTTAGGACTTTTTCTGGCAAAATGCCATACGTCGCATGGGGCCAAACAAACAATATAGCCTTCTAAAGCGATTAAATTCCGCTTTATATATATACGGGCAAACCAGTTACTGGTAACACTGGTCCATATATGGTTGAATACTATTTTCTTCCAATACATAGTTTCCATGTGATGTCATAGGCACTGATAAGACAGTTTAAGGCAGCCATCTTTGAAGGCAGAAGCTAATGCAGGCCGAAATCTGGAAATATGTGATGTATTAAACTCACCAATGCGTTTTTATTTGTCTGTCTAATTTAACTGAAATTCATATAAAATTAACAACTTTTATGAAATATTTTAAAAATCAAAAACTATATTTTGATTGTTTACAAGGTAAAAAGTACAACCTAAAAAGATACACTGTTCATTTTGTTTAAGGATGAGCCAATAATTTTATTTATTTCTGTGTATTAATTCTTGTGGATTATCAATAAAAAAATATTGTATTCTAAAAATATGAATAACAAGAGCTTTCAAATTGTGTATAGCTTTTAATTTTGGACCACAAAGGAAGAAATTACAAGAAAATAAAATTTACGCTTCTATACAATACATCTGAAAATCCCTTGAAGTTGCCATCAAAGGTGGCTGCCAAGATAAGGGATTTTCACTGATGTGGGAAACTATCTATGCATCCTTCTAAGTGATTATAAAATGTGGGGTCATAATCCTCGTGTTCTGTGTCACTATATAGGTCGGCAAAATAAGTACAGGATAGACAAACGAGTGGAGTTATCTGTGAAAATTTTTCTTAGGCCACTCCACGAGGTGTCTATCCGACTTAGACCACACGACTGCAAAACTCCGAAATTCTCGTGCATAAAGCAATGTATCGCCCAAACTTTACAATCCATTACACAAACTTCTGTCATTTACAATTCGTGTATAAAAGGAGTCAAATAAATTTAGTAAAATTTGTGATTTTGTAAGTTTGTTATTTAAAACGATGTCACTATAACCCAGCTTGACTCACTACCAACTCAAGACTTTTTGGAGTCTAAACCGAGTAAAAGATTTAACAATGTAGAACTAGCCACTGACGAACAATTGCAACAACGCAGGATTGAAAATATTCCGGTGAAAACAAGGAAACAAAATAGCTGGGCGACCTCGTGCTACAAAGAATGGGCAGAGTGGAGAAAACACCCAAGGTGAAACACTTTTTGGTGACTGTTGCCTCGTTTCAGCGACTTTAGGCAATCAGTCTCTCTATTCCATGGATTACTGGTTATCTAGATTTATCTACAAGAGATACAAGGTCGATCAGATGTAAACATGAAGGATACACATTCAAATACACATACAAATTCGCTGAATTTAGACAGCAGCTTGATAGCCGAATTACCAATAAGGTAGGTAACAATGCACGGAATTGCAGTTAGTGAATTCAATAGTCATTTAATTAATCGGTCATTGAATTATTTAGTCAACAATATATGTATATATATATATATATATATATATATATCTATATATATATATATATATATATATATATATATATATATATATATATATAATATATATATATATATATATATATATATATATACACATATATATATATATATATATATAATGATATTGTGTCAGTTAGATAATTTTATCAGTCATTTAGTGAGGTAATTTTATTGTAATTTTAGTCAGTCATTTAATTATATTAAAAAACTTGAGTAGTTATAAGTAGTGTTATATTTTTGTCATTCATAAATTGTGTGTTTTAATGAATTAGTTTGCCCTATCACCATTCAATTTGAAATTTCGTAAGCTTACAACAACATCAACAGCATCAACAAGAACAACAATAACAATAACGATAATGATGATGATGATGATGATGATGATGATGATGATGATGATGATGATGATGATGATGATGTGGTACAAGCAATGATTATAATAATCTCCTTATTTTCGGAGGGTTACATATTTAACAGTAGGTATGAATTCTAACACGTAACAAAAATCCTTATGATGCAATGGAAATGAAAAGGGAAGCAACTCAAACATATTTATCTGTTATATCTACATAGTATTTTTGCTAATCGGTCAAAGTAATTTATAAGTCAGTTTTACTGTATGTTTTTTATAATTTGTGCAATTTTTTGTGTATTTTTAGGTGTAGGAATTCACAGAAATCGAGCGGATCCAGTGACAGATGAAGATGAGATGAAGTTGTGGGACACTGGTGTTATTGGTTACGCAAACGCAAAATCATTTAGATACGCCGTGATGTCTTTTTTCAACTGTAAAATATTTGGTTTTAGAGGTGGCGATGAGCATCGAAATCTAGATGCCAATCAGTATTCTATTAGGTTTGAAAATTGGAAATAAAGTGCTTGTTTTCGAAGAAAGAGATAAGAATGTTCAAGGTGGATTACATCAGAGGAAAGTCGAACCGAAATTAGTAAAGCAACATCTTTGACTGGAAATCCCAGATGTGTTAGTTTATTTGAAACATATCTCGAAAACGTTCCTAAATCAGGACCGTTTTATGGAAAACCATTACCACCCAAGCTCACGAGATCAATTGTATTCTCCAGCTAATGTGTAGGCGTCAATTTTATTTCCAAGTATATGAAAGATATGTTTACGGAGGCTGGAATAGATACGCAAGGACGAAACATCAGAAACCACTCCGGGAAAGGTACATTATGTACAAATCTGTATGCCCAGAATTTTGACGACCAGGCCATCATGGGTAGAAGCGGTCATCGCAGCACAGCGGTTAGGGATTATTTACGGCCTTCCGAGACCCTACAAAAGGCTATAAGTGATGCCGTTCAGCCTCCGCTACCTGCCGGATTGCCGAAACGCGAACCAACGGCAACAGTTACATCTACATCTGAGGCAGAAAATCAGATCGAGCAACCTTCTTTGCATGACAAACCAAATACATCTGTTGAAGTTCATGTGCCTGATTGTATTACAACTGTAGTAATTGTTAACAACTGTCAAAAACTGTCTGCAAGTTTATAAAATGTTAAAGGCGGGAACTGCTAAATATTGACCGTTAACTTTTCGTGAAATAGTGAAAGACAAATGAAAAATTATTGTATACAGTAAATATTTCCTTTTTTGCCTTGTTAAAACTTGTTAATATTAAATATTGCAATCTTGTTACCATGTATTAAAATTAAACCAAATACACGTAGTATGTTTATTCACTTTGTATGCTTAAACGTCCACTTCGTGGTGGTACTTCGTACTCTTACAATTATCTCAATGGGTTCCGTTTCACCATAAGTTTATAGACGCTACAAATGGCCGATGGCATGATACACTTAGACAATCATCATCTACTATTTACAACCCTGCACTAAATCTACTCATTCTTTAGTTATAACAATGGGATCAATGAGCGACTGAGTAACACCATTATATGACACGTAAGTTGACGTAGCCCCTGAGCAAGTGGGTAAAGTATTGAGGGACAAAAATATTCGCACGTAATAATTTTCCATAGTCTCTTATTACATCGCTCGGACGTGTGTATAATGTGCCCTGTAATTCTGAGTTAAAGTCACCAATTAAAACTACCCGACCTTATTTAGTGAATGCACTTAAAAGGTCCTGAATTTCACATAAATGTTCCCTGTAAAGAGATATTAGATAATTAGTACACGGAGTATATATTTGAACAATACGAAAATAAAAATATTCACTTTTAGTAATTTGTACTTGTAGGCCCTATACCAATTATGTTACCATATAGCGGATATATAATGGTCCAAATCTCTCATCCATAGTAAGGCAACCCCGTCCCCCACTACCGTTGCCATTTGACCTTTGCCCCGGTTTACCTATACCAGAGTACCGTGGGTGATTAGAATTGATAGCAAATATTGACTATATTGTTATTAATATTGTTTTCCCATAAACATGTAAATATCAATACCGTTTAATTGTTCCATGAAACGTTTCTATAATGATAAAAATAGTCAGGCTGATGTGTAAGATGGACTGTATCAACTAATGTATTGCCAAACCAGTTGAACCCTCCCATATTGCGGGTATAATGGAAGTTGAAAGACAGCGATGTATTAGAGAGCATTAATGCAGGACATCAAAGGTCATCAAAGGTCGCCGTCGATGTCAGGTTCAACAATGGAATATTTTTTCTTAACAACAGACCGAACACAACAGCAAAATCTTGTTGTTACTAAAAGTTTTACAATACCGTTAAATTTTAATGTCGTAAAATTATATGCAGTAGTGAATTGTCTTTGGACGCATGGGAAAAGGTCCGATTACAAACAAAAGGCTAGAGCATAACAGGTGATTTTACATAATATATATTCGTAGCAAATGTAATTTACATTAAACCAATCAAACATACACACACGGAGTATTAATTTCAAGCGAGAAATACTGTTGTAGCATCTACATTCTAATTTAATTTTGATATTCAGCAAAGTTAACTAATAACCGAAATTCAATGCAAGAAAGCGCCGCACTTCACTTGTTGATAGAACAACATGGCGCCATCCATAGGACTTTTCCAACTATAACCTATAGACGTTCCTATTCGCGGTGTAATGTTGCGACTCACACGAGCGATGTATCTTTTAGTTTTTTGTTACTTTTATTTTCGCATCAAAATTGTTTCATTATCCGGAGACGGTGTTCGCTTGAAGCAGAGTCAGTGTGGCTTTCACTTTTGACAGCATGTCATAAACACCAGGTATGATACCACACCCTGTCACATTATCCGAACTCCGGGTCGGACAGTCGAGGAACTACCCTTATATTTGCCCAAGAAGGCAAGAGAGTTATTCCACTTACTTTTTTTCGACTACGGTATGCCGCGGCCCTCGTTTTGACCCGGGGACTCCTGCCCCGGGGCCGATGCCCTTCCGCTTGTTTTTCCATGTCCGGTATATGTAAATAAAAATCGAAGGACTTGTATCTTTGTTGTTACTCACAGACATTGTGTTATAATTAAGCTGTAGTTCGTGTGATAAATTATTGTGTGCTATAATTATGTATTCTATCCCTTTCTACCTCAGCAATATCTGACGGCGTTTGGCTCTACTATCACTGTTCCCCTTGTTCTGGCTGGCCCGTTTTGTATGGACAACGACTTTGTGGGACTCGGCGAACTTATCAGCACAATATTCTTCGTATCCGGGATCGCAACTCTCTTACAGACAACATTCGGAGTTAGGTAACCTCTCAAGTGGTTGTTTTTATTTGAGTTACATGTAAACAAGAACACGGATGTGCGGCATCCATGACACCTCAGAGAACAAGCTCTTCAGGAGGAAGGTGAATTTGCTGAAAACATGACTCTACTTTGTTTTATTCTTCGTCGTCTGTCACATCTTTTTAGCTCACATGAGCACAACGTGCTCAAGGTGAGCTTTTGTGATACCTCTTCGTCCGTCGTCCATCGTCCGTCGTTCGGCGTCAACATTTTAGCCTGTGAACACGCTAGAGGCCACAGTTTTTATCTAATCTTCATCAAACTTGGTCAGAATGTTTGTCTACATAAAAACTTGGATGGATGAGTTTATTATTGGGTCACCTGGAGTCAAAAAGTAGGTCACTATGTCAAATTTTAGGAAAAATGTGTGAACACACTAGAGACCACATTTATAGCCCAAATATTCACCAAACTTAGTCAGAATGTTTGCCTGCATGAAATCTTGGAGTAGTTCTTAACTGGGTCACGTGGGGTGAAAAAGTCTAGACCTAGGCCACTAGGTCAAATCTTATAAAAAGCATGTGAACACAGTAGAGGCCATATTTATAAGCCAATCTTCATCAAACTTGGTCAGAATGTTTGTCTGCATGATATCTTGGATGAGTTCGTTATTGGGTCACGTGGGGTCAAATAGAATGACACTATGTCAAATCTGAGAAAAAGCTTGTGAACACACTAGAGGCCCCATTTATGGACCAATCGTCACAAAAGTTGATCGGAATGTTTGCTTGCATGAAATGCTGGAGAAGTTCATAATTGGGTCACGTGGGGTCAGTTATTGGGTCACGTGGGGTCAAATAGAATGACACTATGTCAAATCTGAGAAAAAGCTTGTGAACACACTAGAGACCACATGTATAGCCCAATCTTCACCAAGCTTAGTCAGAATGTTTGTCTACATAAAATCTTGGATGAGTTCGTAACTGAGTCACGTGGGGTCAAAAAGTTGTTTACTAGGTCCAATTTAAGGAAATACTTAATACATTAGAGACCACATTTACAGGCCAGTCTTCATCAAACTTGGTCAGAATGTTTGTCTGCATGAAATCTTGGATGAGTTGGTTATTGGTTCACGTGAGGTCAAAAAGTAGGTCACTAGGTCAAATAATAGAAAAAGCTTGTGAACACACTAGAAGCCCTATTAATGGCCAAAAATTCACCAAACTTGATCAGAATGTTTGCCTGCATGAAATCTTGGGTCAGTTTATAACTAGGTCATGTAGGGTCAAAAGGCAGGTCATTAGGTCAAATATAATAAAAGCTTGTGAACACACTAGAGGCCACATTTACAGTCCAATCTTCACCAAACTTGGTCAAAAAGTTTGCATGAAATCTTGGACGAGTTCGTTATTGAGTCACGTGGAGTCAAAAAAGAGGTCACTAGGTCAAATCTTAAAAATAGCATGTGAACACACTAGAGGCCACATTCATAGCCCAATCTTCACCAAACTTGATCAGTTTTTTTGTCTGCATGGAATCTTGGATGAGTATATGATTGGGTCACGTGGGGTCAAAAAGTAGGTAACTAGGTCGCATTTTAGAAACAAAAAACATTGTGAAACATTTAGAGGCTTTTTTGATGGCCCAATCTTCACCAAACTTGGCCAGAATGTTTGCCAGTATGAAATCTTGCATATGTTTTGAAGTGGGTAATGTGGATTCAGTAGGTAACTAGGTAGATTCTAGAAAATGTTATCAACCCAGTGGCCACATTAATGGTCCAGTCTTCACCAAAGATTTCTGAAGTAAATAACTCTTAATTACTTGATGCCAGATATTAGTCTACTAAAAGCCTGTGTCCTCAGGTGAGCGATTAAGGGCCATCATGGCCCTCTTGTTCGTATTGTACCCTTTACCAAACTTCAACATCCTCGATTATTTCTTGAAAGAAGACCTTGCTAGACAGATTCAAACTCTTTTAATTGTCCGATACATTAACGGCATGTTTTAATAATTTCTATCTGCACTGTCAAAATCGGTCAATTACTTAGAAAAAATCTGGCCAATCAGCAGCACATTCATTATATTGCCTGCTTCATTTCTGTCCCGTTAATTTTTTTTCCATAATGAAGACTTACCGCCGTTTACAAAGCGTCAATATTAAACGTACCAATCGCAATACCTCGCCCTTTCTGTGTTGAAAAGTGGCCGAGGCAATCCGAGTGGTATACAATGGCTTCCCTGTTCAGTTTTGTATTTCGCAGTTATTTGTGTATAATTTATAAATGCCACAAACTAACAATGGTGACATTGGTATCAGTAACTGGGTTTGGGAAACTTCGTCAGAAACCTTTTGTATTAATTTACTATATGAAAGAGATGTATACAATTACCGGAAGTAGTCTATTGACAAAAGGCTAAAACAAGAAAACTAGATATATTTGATTGTTTGCGTTATTGTTGCGCTATCAATATGACAGTTCCACGAGTGACAAAAGCACAATTCTGCAATCACGTAAAGATCAATATAAAACCACCAATAGTTGACAAAAACCAGCCTAGCCATTTTTTAACAATGTACCGTTATTGCTGAACCTGAATAAGGAAAGTTCGTAACTTACTTTGGACATTTTATTTTATTTTATACTAGCACACTGCCTATTGATGCACTAAAGATTGTGCTTCAGTGTCTTGCTTGAGTCGAACAAGACCTAGTTTCATACTATTGAGCGCATTTTTGATTGTGCCTTTTGTTTCATAAGTCCCGAAGAATATCAATGGCCGTTCGTCAGTCGCGATGAATATCAATGCGCGTTCATTAGTCGCGATAAATGACAATGTACATTTCTTGTACACATCGTTGCTCAAGAAAAGTAGTTCTTTACAGCCTCACCAACGCAGCGTATCTTTTTCAAGATATTTTTGTTATAGCGTCGACACAATAATGGTCATCGTTCTTCACAGCCAAAATAAAAGTAAAAAGCTCATAAACTGCATCAACCAACCAAAGTTATTGCGGTATTTACGCAAAGAAATATTCAGGTCTTCAAGCGTCTCTATCTTAAAGAGTGAAATTTTCTTAGCACATTAAGCTACACAAGCTACCACCGAACGTCTTTTAAAGTACGACCTGTATAATCGACTTGAAGTAGTCTAACATTATTCCACCTCATGTTCCTTCGTCCAACATGTATCATAAGACAGTCTGCACCCTATTCAGCCGCACGTAGGAAGTGATTAGTGTTTATTCAAAAAGAAACTGTACTGTAACAACCTCCACGTTCTGATCTAGACACTGCATGTATGGACCGCTAGGTACTGAAACTATCTTAGCATAGTCAAGCATCGTAACAGTACGATTTAGTTTACGATTACGTATTAATGCGACCTTTGAAGAGATAGCAAGACAAACAATATTTATACAGTGGTTTCCTAAAAATTATTAATTGATCCTGGCACAATGAGGCAACGATTCTAATGATAAATCATATGCTTTCTTAACGACAGTTCATATGCGATTGTACACTCGCTCAATGCATTGAACGACAGTTAACAGTAAGGTCTTATCTACCCTTTCCAGATTGCCCATTATTCAAGGAGCGACATTTGCCTTTTTGACTCCAACGTTTACGGTGATGGCCCTACCGCAGTGGCAGTGCCAGTACACAGAGGCTAGGAAAAGTAAGTCCATAGTTCATAAACAGAATATAACAGCTTTTCGGATTTGCATTTACACAGTAAATCATCTTTAAATAATCTTCAGAATAAAACATCATTTTGTCAGGTAAGATCAATTGGTGTTTGTTTGCTTTTTATTTGAAAAAAAGGAATCCAATCAGTGTTCTATATGACTTTTACGGTAAAACAATAAAAACAAAACAAACCATTTTCACAGCTGAAATAATAATCAAATGTATGTTTATAGCTTAGCATTTATAATAACTCGCTGAAGGTAGATGGTGTCGACAATATGTATCATTTTTTTTATTAAATTATAATCATTTAGAGCCTTGTGCATTCTACATCGTCAAATAAACGGCATGTTATACATATTTATTGAAGATGTCAATGATTTCAGAGATCTAAAGCTAAGGAAAAAAACAGATTGCACTTTCAAATTCAGTGTCATTGAGTAGGCAAGGGATTTAGTTGTTAACGTTTGTGATACACGAATATTATGTGTTTTACGACAATTATATAAGCTAATTAAAAATTTGAATTGATGCATATTTACATGTCATAGTACCAAAACGTGCTATAATAAGGGGTGATGTAAATTTTTATATACAGATGCACAGATAAGTACAATTTTATTACAACTTTCTAATTATAAAATTAACAGTAGTTTAGCATAAGTATAAAAATATATACTGTACGCTAACTGCACAACTCTTTTGCTAATTGCATTATTAGCATTAATACGTGTGCTATGCTTATTTTTATCCGACAACTATTTTATTTTCTATTTTCTGTTTACTTATAACCAAGCTCGATTTTGACGATTGTTGTTTGCAATTTAAGCAAGTGACGTATTATATATTATGCCATTTTTTCTTTTACTGTTTGTCATATTTTCTTTTACTTTTGTCATTGGGCACAAAGCTATTTACAAATTAGTTAATGAGCACATGTCCGTACTTTCATGAATTGAAATTCGGATTTATATCCGGACACATTCGTAGTATTGGATCCATTAATAGAAACACAATCTATGTCATAGGCGTTAAGTACACAAGCGAATAAGTATTTCATTAATTACAGGCACAAAGTGAACGTTTTACTGTAATAATCCTTCACTACATTTAGTGACCACCAAAAAATGGTATTCTATTCACAATTAGTTAAGAAAATTTGGAACTTTTTCCGTCACACATAATATTATGTTTTATCAGAACACATATTGTTCCAGCGGACCCACTCCTAACAAACAGCTCGCTGCCAGAGCCAGGAAGTGACGGCCATAGAGCAATATGGCAAGCACATATTGCGGAGGTGGGTGGAACGACCAAAGCATACTTTAGTTTAGGAAAGACCAAAGCTTACTTTAGTTTAGATTAATTTCCCAAGTAAAGTAATTTCCACAAAGGACATTCACATATACACTTCTCCCATTCGGCCTTTTCATGCATTATAAAAACTTACGAGCACAAAATTTACTTAGCTACCATCACAATCAAAAACATAATGCTAAAACGTTTTGTTTGTGTTTCAATGAAAAACTAGAAGTTAGAACTAGCGTTTATAGTCGTTAAGGAAGCAAATTCCTTTAACTAAGATCAAGCATTTTGGTCACTTCCTTGGTAGAATCAGTACTCAGGTTATATGTATAACCCTTAGGCAATTTAAAGAAAATAATCTGGTTTAAAGACAAACATTCTGTCATGTCTGGATACCCTGATCATTCACTCGCCGTAAATGGATTATTTTATTAATAAAGACAGAGTTTGGGTATTGAATGTTGTAATTTCTATTAAAATCACGATTGTTTCTACCTGAAAACAATAAACAATTGCTTTAAAACTTTATATGGTCACTATGAAACAATACTGACTATGTTATTTATAATAATTCATATTTCTGAAAAGTATGACATCATCTTGAAACCACGAATTCAATGAGGAGACAGTTAAATAAATACAATAAGGAGACACAATTAAATAAAAATTGCCGATTTATATATGTGTATAGGTTTCTATATTTCCATTATTATATGTTTTTAATCTGATAATTATTTGATTTAGAAAGTAAAATTATGTCAGATCAAATCCAGTTATAACGTTTCAGTGAATGTATAAAAGGCCCTTAAATGTTTTTTTTTTATAGTTTTAAACTAAAGACGACCCATCGATTCTAAGACTAGATGAGTAAAGTAAACATATCATAAGCAAATATAATTGTTACATTTGTTATGTCTCTTTTAAGAAGTGGAATAACCACAAATCTCCCTCTGTCATTTAGCTACAGCACCTTCAGTAAAAGTGCCACCAATAATCTTCTGCAATAAGACATAACACAGCTACACCACCTTCAGTAATAGTGCCGCCAGTAATCTTCGAACCCCGGCTGCGGCGGTCATTTTTTATGTTTTGATAGGAGTATATTTTCGCATGTTCATTAAAATCGTTAGAACATTTGTCTCCAGCCTCTTGAAAAGTACCAGGAAACATTTCGGTTTAATAAAGACTTGATATTTTCATTTCTATTTAAGATTCAAGGCGCCATCATGGTGGCCTCGTGCTTCCAAGTACTCATCGGGTTTTCTGGTCTGGTTGGTTTACTACTGAAGTACATTGGGCCACTGGCCATCACTCCCACCATCACCCTCATTGGTCTGTCACTGTTCAAGGAAGCTGCAGACAAAGCCGCATCTCAGTGGTACATAGCACTCATGTAAGAATATATATATATGTATTGTAATGTCGTCTTCAATGTACATTTAACATTAATCAAACAGCATTCTATTTCATGTTGTCATAAACAACCAGCCTGATGTCGTTTTCTTTTTTACACATTTTTACGTACTGTTGGAACATGCCAAAGAAGAGACAACAACACATTTTTATTTAAAAATTGTTTGTCATTTTCAAGTCACAAGTAACAAAAATATGTGATAATAGTGTTAATGAAATCAGACCTTGATCTAACAATAATTTTGCAAAAATAACTGTTTGCTGTTTGCACTCTAGTTATTTCCCTTTACGTGAAACCAGGCAAGCAATAGCCTAGTTCTATAGTAACCTGCATTGTAACCTAACTATATAGTAACATGCATTGATACATTCAACTGTATCGAAATTGGCCACGAGTTTGTAAAATACAAAGGCAAATGTTGCCTTTTTTCATAAATAGAAAAAACGACAAAAATATGCATAAAAAGCAATATGTCCACCCCTTTCAGATTTGAAACAAACTCCTAAAGTCCGTCAAAGAGATCGTTCTGACACACCTCATTAAGCTATCATTGTAACAATGAAGCCATGGCGTACTGTCTAGTCATAGTCTCATGATGCAAAATAAAATTAATTATTGTATGTATGCGAAAGATTACTAGGCATTGCCGTTACAGCAAATATAATCATGTATACCCTTTTGCAGATGGTCGCACATTCTGTATATCATTGTGCAGCTGGTCGCACATCCTGTATATCATTGTGCAGCTGGGCGCAAATCCTGTATATCATTGTGCAGCTAGTAGCACATCCTGTATACCATTGTGCAGCTAGTAGCAAATCCTGTATATCATTGTGCAGCTAGTAGCGCATTCTGTATATAATTGTGTAGCTGGTCGCACATTCTGTATATCATTGTGCAGCTGGTCGCACATCCTGTATATCATTGTGCAGCTAGTAGCACATCCTGTATATCATTGTGCAGCTAGTAGCACATTCTGTATATCATTGCGCAGCTAGTAGCACATTCTGTATATCATTGTGCAGCTAGTCGCTCATCCTGTATACGATTGTGCAGCTGGTCGCACATCCTGTATACGATTGTGCAGCTAGTCGCACATCCTGTATATCATTGTGCAGCTAGTAGCACATTCTGTATATCTTTGTGCATCCAACTGCACATCATGTATACCATTCTGCAGCTGGTCGCACATCCTGTGTACCATTCTGCAGCTGGTCGCACATCCTGTGTACCATTGTGCAGCTGGTCGCACATCCTGTATACCATTGTGCAGCTGGTCGCACATCCTGTGTACCATTCTGCAGCTGGTCGCACATCCTGTGTACCATTGTGCAGCTGGTCGCACATCCTGTATACCATTCTGCAGCTGGTCGCACATCCTGTATATCATTATGCAGCTGGTCGCACATCCTGTATACCATTCTGCAGCTGGTCACACATCCTGTATACCATTCTGCAACTGGTCGCACATCCTGTGTACCATCGTGCAGCTGGTCGCACATCCTGTGTACCATTCTGCAGCTGGTCGCACATCCTGTGTACCATTGTGCAGCTGGTCGCGCATCCTGTGTACCATTCTGCAGCTGGTCGCACATCCTGTATACCATTCTGCAGCTGGTCGCACATCCTGTATACCATTCTGCAACTGGTCGCACATCCTGTGTACCATTCTGCAGCTGGTCGCACATCCTGTATACCATTCTGCAACTGGTCGCACATCCTGTATACCATTCTGCAGTTGGTCGCACAACCTGTTTACCATTGTGCAGCTGGTCGCACATCCTGTGTACCATTGTGCATATGGGCGCACATCCTGTGTACCATTGTTCAGCTCGGCGCACATCCTGTGTACCATTGTGCATATGGGCGCACATCCTGTGTACCATTGTGCAGCTAGTAGCACAACCTGTGTACCATTGTGCAGCTGGTCGCACATCCTGTGTACCATTGTGCATATGGGCGCACATCCTGTGTACCATTGTTCAGCTCGGCGCACATCCTGTGTACCATTCTGCATCTGGGCGCACATCCTGTATATCATTGTGCAGCTAGTAGCACATCCTGTATATCATTGTGCACATAGTAGCACATTCTGTATATCATTGCGCAGCTAGAAGCACATTCTGTATATCATTGTGCAGCTAGTAGCACATTCCGTATACGATTGCGCAGCTAGTAGCACATTCTGTATATCATTGTGCAGCTAGTCGCACATTCTGTATACCATTGTGCAGCTGGTCGCACATTCTGTATATCATTGCGCAGCTAGTCGCACATTCTGTATACCATTGCGCAGCTAGTCGCACATTCTGTATACCATTGTGCAGCTAGTTGCACATTCTGTATACCATTGTGCAGCTGGTCGCACATCCTGTATACGATTGTGCAGCTAGTCGCACATCCTGTATATCATTGTGCAGCTAGTAGCACATCCTGTATACCATTGTGCAGCTAGTAGCACATTCTGTATATCATTGTGCATCCAGCCGCACATCATGTATACCATTCTGCAGCTGGTCGCACATCCTGTGTACCATTCTGCAGCTGGTCGCACATCCTGTGTACCATTGTGCAGCTGGTCGCATATCCTGTATACCATTGTGCAACTGGTCGCACATCCTGTGTACCATTCTGCAGCTGGTCGCACATCCTGTGTACCATTGTGCAGCTGGTCGCACATCCTGTATACCATTTTGCAGCTGGTCGCACATCCTATATATCATTATGCAGCTGATCGCACATCCTGTATACCATTATGCAGCTGGTCGCACATCCTGTGTACCAATGTGCAGCTGGTCGCACATCCTGTGTACCATTCGGCAGCTGGTCGCACATCCTGTGTACCATTGTGCAGCTGGTCGCGCATCCTGTGTACCATTCTGCAGCTGGTCGCACATCCTGTATACCATTATGCAGCTGGTCGCACATCCTGTATACTATTCTGCAACTGGTCGCACATCCTGTGTACCATTCTGCAGCTGGTCGCACATCCTGTATACCATTCTGCAACTGGTCGCACATCCTGTATACCATTCTGCAGCTGGTAGCACAACCTGTGTACCATTGTGCAGCTGGTCGCACATCCTGTGTACCATTGTTAATATGGGCGCACATCCTGTGTACCATTCTGCAGCTGGGCGCACATCCTGTGTACCATTCTGCATCTGGGCGCGCATCCTGTATACCATTCTGCAGCTGGTCGCACATCCTGTGTACCATTGTGCAGCTGGTCGCACATCCTGTATACCATTCTGCAGCTGGTCGCACATCCTGTATATCATTATGCAGCTGGTCGCACATCCTGTATACCATTCTGCAGCTGGTCACACATCCTGTATACCATTCTGCAACTGGTCGCACATCCTGTGTACCATCGTGCAGCTGGTCGCACATCCTGTGTACCATCCTGCAGCTGGTCGCACATCCTGTGTACCATTGTGCAGCTGGTCGCGCATCCTGTGTACCATTCTGCAGCTGGTCGCATATCCTGTATACCATTCTGCAGCTGGTCGCACATCCTGTATACCATTCTGCAACTGGTCGCACATCTTGTGTACCATTCTGCAGCTGGTCGCACATCCTGTATACCATTCTGCAACTGGTCGCACATCCTGTATACCATTCTGCAGTTGGTCGCACAACCTGTTTACCATTGTGCAGCTGGTCGCACATCCTGTGTACCATTGTGCATATGGGCGCACATCCTGTGTACCATTGTGCAGCTCGGCGCACATCCTGTGTACAATTCTGCATCTGGGCGCACATCCTGTATATCATTGTGCAGCTAGTAGCACATCCTGTATATCATTGTGCACCTAGTAGCACATTCTGTATACCATTGCGCAGCTACTCGCACATTCTGTATACCATTGTGCAGCTAGTTGCACATTCTGTATACCATTGTGCAGCTGGTCGCACATCCTGTATATGATTGTGCAGCTAGTCGCACATCTTGTATATCATTGTGCAGCTAGTAGCACATCCTGTATACCATTGTGCAGCTGGGCGCACATCCTGTGTACCATTCTGCATCTGGGCGCGCATCCTGTATACCATTGTGCAGCTGGGCGCACATCCTGTGTACCATTGTGCAGCTGGTCGCACATCTTGTGTATCATTCTGCAGCTGATCGAACATCCCGTGTACCATTTTGCAGCTGGTCGCACATCCTGTATACCATTTTGCAGCTGGTCGCACATCCTGTGTACCATTCTGCAGATGGTCGCACATCCTGTATAACATTTTGCAGCTGGTCGCACATCATGTGTACCATTCTGCAGATGGTCGCACATTCTGTATACTATTGTGCAGCTGGTCGAACATCCTATGTACCATTGTGCAGCTGGTCGCACATCATGTGTACCATTCTGCAGATGGTCGCACATTCTGTATACTATTGTGCAGCTGGTCGAACATCCTGTATACCATTGTGCAGCTGGGCGCACATCCTGTGTACCATTGTGCAGCTGGTCGCACATCTTGTGTATCATTCTGCAGCTGGTCGCACATCCCGTGTACCATTTTGCAGCTGGTCGCACATCATGTGTACCATTCTGCAACTGGTCGCACATCCTGTGTACCATCGTGCAGCTGGTCGCACATCCTGTGTACCATTCTGCAGCTGGTCGCACATCCTGTATATCATTATGCAGCTGGTCGCACATCCTGTATACCATTCTGCATCTGGTCACACATCCTGTATACCATTCTGCAACTGGTCGCACATCCTGTGTACCATTCTGCAGCTGGGCGCACATCCTGTGTACCATTCTGCATCTGGGCGCGCATCCTGTATACCATTGTGCAGCTGGGCGCACATCCTGTGTACCATTGTGCAGCTGGTCGCACATCTTGTGTATCATTCTGCAGCTGATCGAACATCCCGTGTACCATTTTGCAGCTGGTCGCACATCCTGTATACCATTTTGCAGCTGGTCGCACATCCTGTGTACCATTCTGCAGATGGTCGCACATCCTGTATACCATTTTGCAGCTGGTCGCACATCATGTGTACCATTCTGCAGATGGTCGCACATTCTGTATACTATTGTGCAGCTGGTCGAACATCCTATGTACCATTGTGCAGCTGGTCGCACATCATGTGTACCATTCTGCAGATGGTCGCACATTCTGTATACTATTGTGCAGCTGGTCGAACATCCTGTATACCATTGTGCAGCTGGTCGCACATCATGTGTACCATTCTGCAGATGGTCGCACATTCTGTATACTATTGTGCAGCTGGTCGAACATCCTATGTACCATTGTGCAGCTGGTCGCACATCATGTGTACCATTCTGCAGCTGGTCGCACATCCCTTGTACCATCGTGCAGCTGGTCGCACATCATGTGTACCATTCTGCAGCTGGTCGCACATCCTGTGTACCATCGTGCAGCTGGTCGCACATCCTGTGTACCATTCTGCAGCTGGTCGCACATCCTGTATATCATTATGCAGCTGGTCGCACATCCTGTATACCATTCTGCAGCTGGTCACACATCCTGTATACCATTCTGCAACTGGTCGCACATCCTGTGTACCATCGTGCAGCTGGTCGCACATCCTGTGTACCATTCTGCAGATGGTCGCACATCCTGTGTACCATTGTGCAGCTGGTCGCGCATCCTGTGTACCATTCTGGAGCTGGTCGCACATCCTGTATACCATTCTGCAGCTGGTCGCACATCCTGTATACCATTCTGCAACTGGTCGCACATCCTGTGTACCATTCTGCAGCTGGTCGCACATCTTGTGTATCATTCTGCAACTGGTCGCACATTCTGTATACCATTGTGCAGTTGGTCGCACAACCTGTTTACCATTGTGCAGCTGGTCGCACATCCTGTGTACCATTGTGCATATGGGCGCACATCCTGTGTACCATTGTGCAGCTCGGCGCACATCCTGTGTACCATTCTGCATCTGGGCGCACATCCTGTATATCATTGTGCAGCTAGTAGCACATCCTGTATATCATTGTGCACCTAGTAGCACATTCTGTATATCATTGCGCAGCTAGTAGCACATTCTGTATATCATTGTGCAGCTAGTAGCACATTCCGTATACCATTGCGCAGCTAGTAGCACATTCTGTATATCATTGTGCAGCTAGTCGCACATTCTGTATACCATTGTGCAGCTGGTCGCACATTCTGTATATCATTGCGCAGCTAGTCGCACATTCTGTATACCATTGTGCAGCTAGTCGCACATTCTGTATACCATTGTGCAGCTAGTCGCACATTCTGTATACCATTGTGCAGCTGGTCGCACATCCTGTATATGATTGTGCAGCTAGTCGCACATCCTGTATATCATTGTGCAGCTAGTAGCACATCCTGTATACCATTGTGCAGCTAGTAGCACATTCTGTATATCATTGTGCATCCAGCCGCACATCATGTATACCATTCTGCAGCTGGTCGCACATCCTGTATACCATTCTGCAGCTGGTCGCACATCCTGTGTACCATCGCACATCCTGTGTACCATCGCACATCCTGTGTACCATTCTGCAACTGGCCGCACAGCCTGTGTACCATTCTGCAGCTGGTCGCACATCCTGTGTACCATTCTGCAGCTGGTCGCACATCCTGTGTACCATTCTGCAACTGGTCGCATATCCTGTATACCATTTTGCAGCTGGTCGCACATCCTGTGTACCATTGTGCAGCTGGTCGCACATCCTGTGTACCATTGTGGAGCTGGTCACACATCCTGTGTACCATTTTGCAACTGGTCGCACATCCTGTGTACCGTTGTGCAGCTGGTCGCACATCCTGTGTACCATTCTGCAGCTGGTCGCACATCCTCTGTACCATTTTGCAGCTGGTCGCACATCTGTGTACCATTCTGCAACTGGTCGCACATCCTGTGTACCATTGTGCAGCCGGTCGAACATCCTGTGTACCATTGTGCAGCTGGTCGAACATCCTGTGTACCATTTTGCAGCTGGTCGCACATCCGGTGTACCATTGTGCAGCTGGTCGCACATTCTGTATACCATTCTGCAGCTGGTCGCACATCTGTGTACCATTCTGCAACTGGTCGCACATCCTGTGTACCATTCTGCAGCTGGTCGCACATCCTGTGTACCATTCTGCAGCTGGTCGCACATCCTGTATACTATTCTGCAACTAGTCGCACATCCTGTGTACCATTCTGCAGCTGATCCCGTATAACGTTTTTGGTGTTGATTTTAAATTTTGGTTATTTTGCATTTTCATTAATGTTCATGAGAAAATATTTGTAGACGCAGGCATACACATCGTCGGATACCCACGCTCGACATTTGTGTATTACTACATTTGTCGACTGTGGGTTTATAGGTAAATGTTCCGTTGTCCTATCGAACTGAACAGAACAAGAATTGGCCAATCATAATACTTGCTTACAAAAGCCATACTCTTAAGCGTGGAGACTAGATGTACAACAATGACGTCGCCATTTTGACAAGTCCGTCGAAAAATTGAAAATAAAACTTTATCATTGGACTGAAATCTTCATCGGATTATGAAGCCACTAATAAAATATCATTACCAGAAACAGTGAAAAGTGAACTAAACATTTCACGGGCGATGAATGAAGAGTAACGGAATGGATCGGTCGTGGGTGTTCGACGACGAGGCATACAACGCTTGGCGACGCCGCATCATTAACGTCAAAACATGACATCGGTGAAAATAGTCTTATTGAAAGGCCGATTAGAAAAGTGCAGTTGCATATATGATTCTTGATTTTTACATGTTTATGGCCAACAATCCTATACCTCGGACCAACATTTGCATTATAAATTAACAAGACAACTCATTTAGTATATATACTGTTACGACCGGTGTCGCTATTTAAGATTTATTTATAAAATGACACGTTTACGAAACGACGAAATGGTGTAACAAAAAGAACAAGCAAGCAACAAACTAGTAAATTAATATTTTGTTTTAATAAACAGTTAAATCTACGGCGTAACAAAATTATAACAAATATATCAGACAAAATTTTATAATGCAAAATAAATGTTAGCGTACAGTTTGTCCCTTTAGGAGGTGTCCCTTTAGGATGCGTCCCTATAAATAATACAACGTCAAATAATCATGAAGAGTTTTCGGTAGAATGTCCTCGTAGATAAGCACAGTTGAAATAATCCAAAGGTAGAACAATACACGAATATAATTAATACAATTCCACATACAACACTTTAATATTTATATCACTGTAGAATATAACACGTAACTAAGTTCCAACAAAGAAATGTTTAATATAGAAGCTGCAAGTATTTCCAAACTATATGTCCAAACTTAAACTTAAATAGGCTAACAAGCCCTTATATAGACCCAAAGAATTTCTAGAACGCAGAAACCCAGTTAAAAATAAACAAATGAATTTTCTAGCATGATCCTTTTTTCTAGCTGTTACTCGAATGCTACGCCATGCGAAATTCGTCATTAATACTACAACGATCAATAACCCCTTTAACCTGACTAGCGTTACTTTAAACGCTAGTGTACTACTGTACATAACAATACAGGTTCTGTTTTTATAAATAAATCACCATCCTAATGAACCATTCATAAAATATTCTTAATACACAGTACCTTACCTTTACCTTTAATACTTAAGAAATGTTCCCGAACTGTTGGTCTATGTCTGTCTTTGTTTGTCATTTTCGGACATTACATTGGTCATTCGTATCGATATTGATATCGTATAAATGCTCACTTACTTTGTATGTATTGATCCAAGTATGTAGCACAGGGTGCATTGAAGTTCTTATTACCGGTCAGTACCTGTAAACAGTAAAACCATATAAAATGTATTTCCCTGTTATCCATAGAACATAAGTTTCCGTCCAAAACAAATTAAACTAGGTATCTACCTGTTAATTCACATTTTGCACATTTTACATTAGATCAGCACTATGTGACCGAGGTTCATTAGTGTCTGGAAATTCAAAATAGACGGGAAAAGCTCAACTACAGAACACTATGCGTGGAAATTAATTTATGTACCAATCGCGAACTGTCAGCCCATTTCTGTATTAAGTGCGCAGTCACTAAATACATAGTGCCTATAAAAAGTACAACAAAACAGTTTAAAATTTAAAACAATAATTGAATGTAGATGAAATTTTAAACACCTTTCTATTAAAATGTATATGTAGATGTATGTGATAGTTAGTGCAGTCTGTTCTTCCAGACGAATTAATGCAGTCATGTAGTATAAAAATGAGAATCAACTATTGATATTAGTCAGATTTTAGTTATGATTTTTGTCAAAGTTCGCACGTTTATTTAATGTTTGTTTAAGGGTTAGTTGTTTATGAAACAAAAGAAACCCAACACCATAACAGATACTGTGACGTCACCGTAGTTATTTCCAAAACCAAATATAAATACAAGAAAGAGCACAGATGTGAGGCAGATTGTACTTAAAGCAGGAAGATTGTTATCTGTGGACTAAACACTCGCTGTCGATTTATTAAATAAATATTTGAGAGTAACGAACCGTAACACTGATGGGAACTGGACTATCTGCTACTTTGCTTCCTTGTTGTCTGCTATATCAGTTATTACAAGCTGCGTTGTTACCATCGACATTCCACGATACTTTTGTTCAACCAAGACCTCGCCAAACGGCTGCGAATTCCTATAACTGCCTTCTACTTTGTATAATTGCAAGCTACACTTTATTGTTGCGAGCTAGACTGTTAAAAAACGAAACGCTTGTTCTTTTCTATTAATAGGGCCTTACAGAACAATTGCGACTTCCTGTTTATTGACTGCTAAATATCGTTCTCATAAAGTTCATTCAATAAGAGGCACCATTCTCAAGAGCCACGCAGAATTTCGTGTGTAAATGTACTTTGCCTTTTATTACTTCTTCAAATCGTTCTAATCCAACTGCTTAACATGTTACACACATCTGAAACGACATGATAGTATACTTTCGATTAAAATCGAGACCGAATACAAGACCGGAAGAAGGATATTATTGTAACAAAACGAAACCTACAACAAACAAACAAAAAGGCAGGTTTTTACGTAATCATACTTTTGGACGATAGAGAGACTAAAAAAACATGTATCATGTTCAGTTTCAATTTCATTTTGGTTATGTTATTTATTGATAAACATCTTCGTTTTAGCTAGGGCACTTTAAGCTGAGAAGCTTCGATTTGAATGATATGCACTCGAAATGACGAAGAATATTTTCATCTGCGAACGTATATTTCAGTAGTATTACATGGTGCAGAATTCGTGTATTAACATACATTATATAAATGCAAAACAATCTGCCTCCAGGACAGTGCTGCTGATCGCCGTATTCTCTCAGTTTCTCCGGAACGTAAACATCCCGTGTCTGTCGTCTGTAAAAGGCAAGGGGTGCACTTTTGTGCCAATGCCCATCTTCAGCTTGTTTCCAGTAAGTTCTATTTATGTAACAAAGATTCGGTATTAAGTATAATTTTTCGGGTTATTGTCTCACCTTCGTGTTACATCTTTTTAAATAATGTATTAGCGATATAAAGCATGCCTATCCATATGATACACTTGGCGTGCTTTATAGCGGAGTCCAACAATATGCTAATTTTAAAATATAAGTCAAACTTGTATTTAGCAGCATCCCACATGACATGCAAAACATTGGAGCGGATGACAAGTTGGCTGCTTAAGACAAAGTATGACATCATTGAATATTTACCTTTTTCTGTGTGCAAGTTTACAAATAAGTATTACGTAAGTAGTAGATATTATGCAAAGCTTAATGGCAGTAGATATTTATTACAACATCACAGTGCTTTAGTAATATCAACGGACGGTTCAGAACATTAGATAGTTTTTCATCTAAATCAAAGAAAACATTGCTCAACAATAAACCCGCGCCGCAGGTTTCGTAACTGACGAAAATGCCTGGACTGTTCCTTTAACTACCGTTTATCTTAAAATGTTATAAGCTTCATTATAGTTTGATAGGACAAGAAAACTTGTCAAAATTGTTCGTAAAACATGTAAATGCTGCTTAAATATTTAGGTGTTGTTGGCGATGATCATATCGTGGATCGTGTGTGTGATCCTGACGATGTCTGGCGCACTGTCCGACGATCCCGATCACTGGGGATACTACGCCAGGACGGACACCAAGGTGGACGTCCTCTACAAGTCACAGTGGTTCCGATTTCCATATCCAGGTACAAAGTATACTCAACAAGAGATCTGAATTTTTTTTATGGGGATTTTGAAAAAATAAATTAAGCACTCTTA
Source organism: Sinonovacula constricta (assembly GCA_007844125.1). Taxonomy (NCBI): domain Eukaryota; kingdom Metazoa; phylum Mollusca; class Bivalvia; order Cardiida; family Solecurtidae; genus Sinonovacula; species Sinonovacula constricta. Next base: position 20,852,139 of record CM017567.1, read on the forward strand.
TATAATAACGAAGAGCAAGGTAGCTATCTAATTTAAGACATACTCTTGTGGGGGGGACTAAAATACCCATTTACATGTACTTTGTAAGCGAAGGAAATTCCAAAATATGCCAAAATAATTAACTATTTGTCACTTTCAATCCCGCCTAATCTGAGTGCGTAGTAGGAAGACGATGAATGATGATGATGACGATGATGATGATGTTTCAGGACAATGGGGAGTCCCAACAGTGAGTACTGCCGCTGTATTTGGTATGTTGGCCGGGGTCTTGTCTTCCATGATTGAATCTGTCGGTGACTACTACGCATGTGCCAGGTTGGCCGGTGCTCCATCCCCGCCTATACATGCTGTCAACAGAGGTTCCTTTATCTTTTTGTGTTCTGTATACTAAACTATAAGCACTGAAACATGATATTAGTCTTAAAAGAGAAAATAGCATAGGCATTTTTAATCAACAAATCGCATGAGCTTTTGCTCTTTTCTTACTAACCACTAGCGTTTTTATATGGTTCGCATTGACGAATTGATGGACCTAAGTTATAAATGGTTGAATAAGTTCTTAATTAGGGATTTATCTTAGTGTATTAATTGAACTTGTTTTAATAAACTTTACTTTACTTTTAAGGCAATACAAATATGATGGCAATGTATCAATCCAGCATTATGTTCGTATGAATGAGAATAATTTGCAATGCCATGTTATTCTCCACACTACCTTGTAGGTATAGGTATTGAAGGAATTGGTTGTATTCTGGCCGGAGCCTGGGGGTCAGGAAACGGCACCACGTCATATAGTGAGAATATAGGGGCTATCGGCATCACCAAGGTTGGTTTTATATTTACTGAAGTGTTCAAACATACATTTAAACTGTTCAAATATGTTAATACATCTGACTGGCCATATACTCTGTTTTAAGTGATATCACGTATTTGCTTTACACCAATATGGCTTGCTTTGTCAAATAGTGTAGTTCTGGACTAACTGTCTCCCGTGTGGCGCTGTCTACTCTGGACCAGTTGACTCCCATGAGGCGCTGTCTGCTCTGGACCAGCTGTCTCAGGTGTGGCGCTGTCTGCTCTGGACGAGCTGTCTCCCGTGTGGCGCTGTCTGCTCTGGAGCAGTTGACTCTCGTGTGGCGCTGTCTGCTCTGGGCCAGTTGGCTCCCGTGAGGCGCTGTCTACTCTGGACCAGCTGTCTCCCGTGTGGCGCTGTCTGTTCTGGAACAGCTGTCTCCCGTGTGGCGCTGTCTGCTCTGGACCAGCTAGCTCCCGTGTGGCGCTGTATGCTCTGGACAAGTTGACTCCCGTGTGGCGCTGTCTACTCTGGACCAGCTAACTCCCGTGTGGCGCTGTCTACTCTGGACCAGCTAACCCCCGTGTTGCGCTGTCTGCTCTGGACCAGCTAACTCCCGTGTGGCATTGTCTGCTCTGGACCAGCTAACTCCCGTGTGGCGCTGTCTTCTCTGGACCAGCTAACTCCCGTGTGGCATTGTCTGCTCTGGACCAGCTGACTCTCGTGTGGCGCTGTCTGTTCTGGACCAGCTAACTCCCGTGTGGCGCTGTCTGCTCTGGACCAGCTAGCTCCCGTGTGGCGCTGTCTGCTCTGGACCAGCTAACTCCCTTGTGGCGCTGTCTGCTCTGGAACAGCTGTCTCCCGTGTGGCGCTGTCTGCTCTGGACCAGCTAGCTCCCGTGTGGCGCTGTATGCTCTGGACAAGTTAACTCCCGTGTGGCGCTGTCTACTCTGGACCAGCTAACTCCCGTGTGGCGCTGTCTACTCTGGACCAGCTAACCCCCGTGTTGCGCTGTCTGCTCTGGACCAGCTAACTCCCGTGTGGCATTGTCTGCTCTGGACCAGCTAACTCCCGTGTGGCGCTGTCTTCTCTGGACCAGCTAACTCCCGTGTGGCATTGTCTGCTCTGGACCAGCTGACTCTCGTGTGGCGCTGTCTGTTCTGGACCAGCTAACTCCCGTGTGGCGCTGTCTGCTCTGGACCAGCTAGCTCCCGTGTGGCGCTGTCTGCTCTGGACCAGCTAACTCCCTTGTGGCGCTGTCTGCTCTGGACCAGCTGTCTACCGTGTGGCGCTGTATGCTCTGGACCAGTTGACTCCCGTGTGGCGCTGTATGCTCTGGACCAGTTGACTCCCGTGAGGCGCTGTCTGCTCTGGACCAGCTCTGTGTGGCGCTGTATGCTCTGGACCAGCTGTCTCCCGTGTGACACTGTATGTTCTGGACCAGTTAACTCCCGTGTGGCGCTGTATGCTCTGGACCAGCTAACTCTCGTGTGGCGCTGTCTGTTCTTGACCAGTTGTATCCCGTGTGGCGTTGTCTGTTCTGGACCAGCTAACTCCCGTGTGGCACTGTCTGTTCTGGACCAGCTAACTCTCGTGTGGCGCTGTCTGCTCTTGACCAGCTCTGTGTGGCGCTGTCTGCTCTGGACCAGCTAACTCCCGTGAGGCGCTGTCTGCTCTGGACCAGTTAACTTCCGTGTTGCGCTGTATGCTCTGGACCAGCTGTCTCTCGTGTGAAGCTGTCTGCTCAGGAACAGCTGTCTACCATGTGGCACTGTCTACTCTGGACCAGCTGTCTCCCGTGTGGCGCTGTCTGCTCTGGACCAGTTGACTCCCGTGTAGCGCTGTCTGCTCTGGACCAGTTGACTCCTGAGTGGCGCTGTCTGCTCTGGATCGGCTGGCTCCCGTGTGGCGCTGTCTACTCTGGACCAGCTGGTGTCCGTGTGGCGCTGTCTACTCTGGATCAGCTGGTTCCCGTGTGGCGTTGTCTGCTGCATTAGCTGTGAGTCTCTAACTGTGTGTTTTGTAACAATTTCATGTAAGTATAGATTACTTAGAGTATGTGTTATTGTTTTGTCTCGCAATGAAGTTAAACGGTGACATTGTAATCCTTCGTCATGTTCTATTCTGTTTTTCAGGTTGGTAGTCGGCGTGTGGTACAGGTGGGCGGGATGCTGATGATCGTCCTAGGCTGTCTGGGCAAGTTCGGGGCTTTATTCGTCACTATCCCTGACCCGGTCGTAGGCGGCATGTTCATGGTCATGTTTGGTGAGTGCACCGGCCAGCCAATACGTTGTGTTCACAACTGTATTTACCTTATATAATGATCGCTATACTCTTAAATGTAAGTGTCTGTTATTTCTTATTGACAAATGTTGTATTAATCACCAACTTATATACCTAGATGTTGGTGGCGTTTATTTGTATACGTGAAAAATACGCGAACTTGTGTAATAGATCAAAAGTTAACAAAATAGCATCCAATTACCACAGTTAGTCATAGTTCAGCCTGCTTGACACTCATTGGCAAGGCTTATGCAACAAGTGTAGATCCAGAAGAGCCAGCTCTCGCTATACGATCAGGATATACACTACATTGTTTGTTTGAAGGTTAGTCGCTATCATTGTGTTTGTAAAGTTTGCGTTAAACATTTACGTGGACAAATAGTAAGTTAGGAACATGTACATGTATTAATACATTTAGCACGCTAATATAGTTTCAATATATTGATAATAAATTCCTGCCACAGGTATGATCACAGCGGTTGGGCTCTCAAACCTGCAGTACGTGGACCTAAATTCTTCTCGGAATATCTTTATCCTGGGACTGTCTCTCTTCTTCGGCCTAAGTTTTCCAAAGTGGATCTCTAGCAACAACGCCATAAACACAGGTAGGACCTGTCACTATTATTCTTAATTACATTTGTAATCACATAATTCTAAATGTCGATCTACAACTGTAATCTGTGGCGTTTCACTTTTTAACAACACCTGAACCCTTTAATGCGGTCTGGACTAAGCAAACATTTTCATGAGGTCTTCCATCCTGCATATGGTACGCGGTGAGTACTAATATATTGGTTCATTATAGAAAACACAAAACGCATATTTCTACTTTGGGTACTTACGATAGTGGTCAGTATCTTCCAAAAATGGGTGAACAAAACACATCCAGCAGGTCGTTAGTAAGACATATTTTTTTGCTGACCCATTATCTGGATATGTTCCAGGCAGTGACATCGTGGACCAGATTTTCTCAGTGCTCCTCGGCACCAGTATGTTTGTCGGCGGCATGGTCGGATTTATCTTAGACAACACTGTTCCTGGTAAGGATAAAATACTTGAATTTCAGTGACAACTGCTAGCCTCATTTCCACTTGCACTCTTTGTTAGTAATTTGTATATTTTCTCCATTTAACGTTTTATCTTGAAAATAAAAAATAAAATCTAAATTCCATTCAAAGCTTTACTTATTGTCGAGTTTTCCATTACGTTAATTTGATGTGCTCTTTTAATGTCATGGAAAAGATGCTCACAAATGTCTCTTATTAGTACCGTTCTGGCATACCGAGTATGCCCATATTTGTTTGCAATTATAGAGTAGCTGATATTAACAGAAAGTCGCAGCTGTTTGGAGAGGCATTGTTTCACAAAAAACACCGACTCTCCCGAGCTTAACATTGCAGCTTGCAATAACATAAATATGTAGCGATTCACTATCAAAAAGTGCAGGTCGAACCCTTGGCAGCATTTTATAAAAAAATAACAATTTAAAGCATTGTTGCTTCAACACTTTTCATAAAATATATACTTTCTGTGCAACTACTATGACGGACTACTGTGCGTCAGTATGGGGATACAAAGAGTCTCAGAGCGCTGAAAGTGTTCACAACAGTGCCTTAAGGTATTTTCTCTGTGTAAATCGATTTTTCCCTAAAGCTGTTATCCTTGGTGAAACGTGCTGAATCCGTGTCAAATACCGTCGGTAGTTGTGCATAATTAGATTCTGGAACAGGTTAATCAAATTACTTGATACACGACTTACAAAGAGAGTGTTTCTGTCCGACTACAACAACTGTGCTTGCTGTACAGTTAACTGGTGTACGGAAATAAAAAGAATTTTTACTACCTCGAGCTTCATGAGCAGTTCCGTAATATGACAACAGTTGATATGGATTTTGTTTAAGGAAAGATAACAAATTACTTCTCCAGGATATAGAACCAACAATGCGAAACAAAGCCCAAACTACGCACATATGTCACATTTAAATACAATTTTAAGAGCGATGTGTACATGCAATTAAACTTAAAGAGACACAAACGTTCAATGCTAGCTCAACTGAGGTGTGGTGATCTGCCAATCAGAATGGAGACTGGGCGGTATAACGGGGAAAGCATTTATGATGAGCCACGTTGTTTATTTTGCCATCTTCAACTTGTGGAAGAGGACGCTCACTTTATTGTGAAATGTCCACTGCACGACAATGGTGTAACAAAACAAGGAAGCCAAGATGCTGGTGACTTTTATTTTCTGAAACGCACGCACGGGAGGCAAGCTGGATCTCACCGTATGCCGTACAAACTCCCATTTTTATACCAGCGGTAAATTATATGACTACATTTCTTATGTAAGCGTACTGCCTTTGTTCGTGACTGCCTGACGTAACTAACGGTATAACAATGTGAGATATAGGTCACGTTTGCATTCCGTGACCTGGTCTAAATGAGTGCAGCAGTATATCTATTGGGTATCTGTCACACCTCCATTATTTCCCCAAAAAGGAGAAAGAAAAGGACGAAACCTTCTTTAACGTTTAAAATAAAATAACATTAATGTTACAAGGGCACTTTGTAGCTACTGCGGGGAAAAGTGTACACATTAAGGAATGAAAATTATCCGTAGTTTAAAATTAACAAATTTACGCCAATATACACCAATAATTCTTATGTAGCCATTTAAACTGGATATAGCATATCTACAAAATAGCATGAGTCTTTTTTCACGAACACACAGCAATCGTAATAATTATTTTTTTTAAAATGAGTCCGTAGAATGAAATTAAACAGTTCTATATCTAAATGAAACGGGCACATTGGCGTTTTCGTCCAATAAACATTTATGGTACGGGAACATCGGAGCTGTTGAACATCAGGGTAGACGGCTTGAAGCCAGCGGTGATTGGCGGTCGGAACTACTGACGTCAGGAACATCACTGCAGTTGTTGTTGTTGTTGTTGAAACAGGAATATTATTTTAACAGGAACATTGTTAAAGCAGGAACATTGTTGTAACAGGAACGTTGTTAAAACAGGAACATTGTTGTCACAGGAACGTTGTTGAAACAGGAACAGTGTTGAAACAGGAACATTGTTGTCACAGGAACATTGTTGTTACAGGAACAATAATAACGTTCGTGGACGAAAATAATGAGTCGGATGGGCCGATCGGTATTTGCTATGTGCCTTTTATCTGACTTAAAATCATCAATCGGAAGAGATTGTAAGTCTTTAAGCTTTTCTGGAATAGGAATTAAGGAAGTATTTTGAAAATGCGCATGTATTGGGTCCCAAAAAGAGGAAACATTCAGCGTCAATAACTTAATGTGTGTTTCAAATAATTTGAAATGAATTGTGTCATTGGACGTAAAATGAAAGTGCTGATGCAATGATGTAGTCCCTCTACTTGCCGAACATTTAGGGCCTAATGATAATATTGAAACCGGGCGGTCAATGCGGAGAGTACAATGCATGCCATTGTCTTACCTAACCGAAACGATAACATTGTGTTTTTGTAATGTAATATTACCATATTAATTAGTTTTCAAGTAAAAAATAAATGTGTTAGTAGTTTTCAGTTAAATAATAATTGGTTATAATTGGTTAGTTAAAGACATCGTGCTGTTTAGTTAAACTAAGTGCAAAAAGTTAACTTAAATCGAACAAAGAATGACTTGATTAATAATCAAAACAAGGAAATATACTATCACGCACGAGAAACTAGTATAATGGCAATAAAGAGGCACGATTAAGGACCGTGATTGATGCATACGTCAAAGTATATGCGGGAAGCGTGAGTTGTGCACTGTAGGAATGACACGAACGTCAAAAATGCAAGCGAGCCCAGCTCGGATGAGCAATTAGTTTAGATTATATATATTAGGCGTGCAGAATAGGAGAAGAAAATGAGGAATTGAGATGAGCTAGGGAGAGGAGAGTGGATTTGGACGCGGTAGAGAGAGGTATTCACGCCTCACTGTTGTAAGATTGTAAAATGTAACTTTCATTAATAAAATTGTAGTCATGGGATGATGTTGCGTTCTACTATGGAGCCTCGTTACGTCACATTCTGTACTAATCAACCAGCGAGCATCTATTAGCTTTGCGGCCGAAGCTAGCCTAGGATTGACGCTTACAGACGTTGGGCAACAAATAGTAGGATCATGATCGATGAGGAAGGACGAAATTACTCAAAAGGAGGAATGAAATGCCGAGTAAAACCGTTTTGTACCTGACAAAACGCCAGCGGTTGGTCCAGATATCTAGCAGCTTCAAAATGAGTCAAGAATATAGAATTTGAGCGTTCGCTAAAAAAAAAAGTAATATCGCGACAAGCCGAAAAAAGGAGTTACTTCTTCGATGTATAGTTTGTGGTAATCAACATGTAACTGTACCATAATAAAAATGCCTGTTGTGTATTACGACATCAACAAAGCGATAACATCTTACATCGATAACCGATCTAACTATACAAAACTATGTACACTAAATAAACATAATTATCAAAGCGAATAACAACTGTTAATATTACATAAAAAGTGCACACAAAAACATTCTGTATCCTTAAAATGATACCCGCATCAATTAAAAGAAACTATACGCGATTTTACAAAAAATGGTCACGTCCACCAAATATATCTATCTACCGGTCTAGTCGGCGGATATACAGTCCATTTGCCTATTCGGCGGACTATGTAAACAAACTTTTGGAAGACAGAATTATTTCCATGTTGTACCGGCTCAGATTACCAGGTCCCATTACAATGATCTCTATCTATGTGCTATTTACAAATAAAAGTAGGCACTATACGATGAAACAAGAACTGGTCGTACCATAAGGAGCTATGTAGAAAAAAAGAGTACGCTTAAAGCGGATGAGACCCAATCGGGACTCTGATTATTTTCATCAGATGGCAACCTGACCGACTTTATATTCGTTGGCGATGGAGACTGACAACTACTACGATTTATGGATAAAGCGTCTGAAATATCCATGTCGAGCGGATCGTGGGCTTTGTCTAACCCGTCCGTTAAAATGCCCTCGCTCTCGAGAGTGGTGGGTTCTGAGTCAGAGTTGGTATTGTTAGTTTCGTACTCAGCCCGACGTAGCCTAGGTTTCAATTCGGCTAAGGTAATTTAATCTTCAGGGTCTAAGGGAATCCTCAGGTGGTAGAGCGTCGGCTTGCGGATCGGGAGGTCGTGGGTCTGCGACCTACATTCTGGGGTTGGGGTATATCCAAATTGCCAATTTCCGCCTTGCGCAAATTGTCAATGTGACAACGAGTCACTTGGTTATCTAACTGGTTTTTGATCCGATAATATCGATCAGAAAGTTTTTGTATCACGCGGTAATACGGATGCCATTTCGGTTGCAGTTTGTTTCGTCGTAATTGGTTTTTCATGAAAACTGCTTCATGTACTTTTAGTCCGACTAAACGGTTTCGACGATTTGCATAGTCGTTTTTGCGTTTGCGTGATTCCATAATATTTCGGTAAACGTCTGTGTAAATACGATGATTTCGTTGTAACATTTCTTTGTGGAATTCGTCACCGAAATAAGGTAACCGTTGCCCTAGTAAGTTGTCCACCGGAAATATGACGTCACGGCTCAGAAGCATAAAGCTTGGGCTATGTTTAGCACTTCCGTTAGACATAAACCGCAGCGCGGCCACTGCTTGTCTTAAATCCAAATCCCATTGTCGTTGATTCCCCTCTAGGAGTTTGTGATCGTAGAAATAATTAACGGACCCACCAGATCGACACTAACTGTACTGAATGGATATGCAGGTATGGGTTTCTCACCCACTGGGGATTTCTTTTTTGCTTCAAGTTGACAGATTGACATGTTGTACAGTTTTCCACCCATTTGTGAACATCCTTAAATAAATTGAGCCAGTAGTAGAATTTCTTGATTGAGTTGTATCCCTGGGTGACCGTATTCGTGATACTCTTTTTAGATAACCTGTTTCAAATGGTTGGGTATGTATGCCCTTAGTACGGGATTATCATCCTGTCCGGATGTGTAATAAAGAATGGTTTCCTTTACAAGAAATTTCCTGGTTTCTGATTTGTTTACGTCACCGTGTCTGACTCTGTGTAAGATCCTAGCAATGAGTTCATCACGTTCCTTTTCGACCGGTAAGTGGTACGAGCGAACTACCTGAGGAATGTCCTCGATCCCCACCCCCTTCCTGGACACTCTATTCTATTCTCGACAGTATGACTGCTAATTAGGTTTATGTCTTTGGTGAGCGGGTTATAGTCTGAAGTCGACGCAACCGCGTGTGACGGATGTCATACCTTTTGACCTTCCCCAGCCGATCGGCTCCTAGGCAGTAAATCGGCAACTCGATTTCGAACATCTGATATTTACTTAATTGTACATTGGAGCTCTGGAACATTGAACGCGATTCGTTTTATGACATAATGGTAACTATGACATTTCTTCAGCGCGAAATATATAGCCACGGTTTCTTCCACGATCGTGCTGTGTTTACGTTAACAGCGGCTTAAAGTATGACATACGAAACTGACCGGATATTCGTCCTCCGTGGAGAAGGAGGGACTTTGTACTAAACAACACCCAGTCCGTAATCGGACGCGTCAGTATTAACCACAAACGGTTTTTGAAAATCTGGAAAAACGCAGTAGCGTTAGTTGTCCTAAACGGTTAACAATCTTGCGGAAACTTAGATCGCATTCTTCATCAAATTTAAAGGAACATTTTTTTGCGCGTCATTTGGTTCAGTGGGGCTGAAACGTGAGCAAATTTGTATACGAACTTTACATAATACTCACTGGCCCGTAAGATGTATCCAACATCCTTGATATTGCGAGGTCGTTGAAGTTGCCTGATCGCATTTTACTTTAGTTTCACCTTAAAGCAACGAAGCGTTCACAATGTTTTTGAGTAGTGGCAAAAGTTCGTCAGTACACTCTTTCATCAACCACGTTGGTAGAGCAAGAGTTATTCGGACTGGAAGTGATGAGTTTCCGAATCTCCTTATCGGATGCAGAAGTGAAACATGAAAAAGTAGACTTAGTTATGGACCTGATGAGGCTAGCAAAATCCTGGAAGCACCAGGTTTGTACTCTCACCAAGGAGATGTTTGACAATGCGATATATGTCCTTGTAGTTGGAGCCGCAATCTCCAATCTTGGAGTTGAAGTAGGACTCTCGTGCCTTGGCCAGCATTGTGTTGACTGTACGACACTGAGCTCGGTACATCTTACGATGAACTTTCAACTTTGACTTGAGCCACAAGACGACGTTTCTCCCGTTTCGCATCATGAAACTCGTAGGAGAACCATGGAGCAATTGGTCGGAGTGCGATGGTTTTACGCTGTAACGGAGCATGCTTGTCGACTAGCCTTCTTGTACCGATATTGTATGCATCAGCAAGTTGCTCACAGCTTTCTTGCATGATGTTGAACTCAGGAGACGTCCTCATGTCATCACGTAATTAAGTTAAATCAATCGAGCGATATTTACACTGAGGTGAGATACGATTGCACTAGTGTCCTTCGTGATGAAAACGTCCGAGATGTGGCCTTTCTGATGTGTGGCATCCTTGACAAGTTGATGAAGTCCACAGATCTTAAGAGACACGAGAAACTGGCAAGCGTCACGATGTGACTGATCATCGAGGTGACAGTTGAAGTCTCCAACTACAACAAGCTCGTCCGGTCTGGCACTGTGGGCATCTATGAATTGAGACCATTCCTCGAAGAAGACACAATTTTGCAGTCCATTGGTCCTGGAAGGCGGAAGAAGGTGGGCGGCGGACAGGTAGACTGACTCCCGAATTGCAGGGTGGATCTGAACAATAAGGCCACACCTCCACCAACTCTACCATCCTGACGATGAACATGTTGGAGTTGGTATCCCGTTGGGACAAGTTCTCTCAGACAGGCATCATCTGAGATGAGCCAAGCCACGTCTCCGTTATTGCTACGATGGCAAAGTCATGACTGGTGACAAAATCAGAGAAAGAGATTGTCTTGTTTTTCAGAGAACGGACATTTACAAAGCACACCTTCAGAAAACTGCGTTGTGCCTGTATAGACCATGATTGACACAGTTGACCTGAATGAGGTTACTGTTGTTGGGTTCGTTAGATCCCCGATGATCTGACTCAGTAAGCGTTAGAATTGAGTTTCTCCTGGTATGACAAAAATGGTTGACAAGTTCTTGCCTCATAACCCACTGCCTTTTGCCCGCTCTGCAATGGTCGACCTAGTATTTTGATAGTTGAAATTTGGGCACCTACCGCGAGTGTGACCAGGTTGTCGACAATGAAAACATAAAATTGTGTTCTGACCCTGCCTTCGACCTAACGAGGCGTATGTCGACTGTAGCCTCTGTACTTCATGTACCATGTCAATCTGTCGGCGACTTGAACGGCATATAGAAATATTATGCTCATTATACCGACAGTACTAGCAAAATTTTCCCCTTCGGGTATGGTCAATTTCTATAGGTTCCCCTCTCATGTTAGAACTAGGTGTCGGTACCATGAATTCATCCTCTGGACGCAGCTGTAATCGTTTTGCTCATTGACAGCCGAAGTTACCACCTCTTAAAATGTTTGAGGATTTTCTCTCATTAATTTTAATTTCAAAACGTCGTCCCTCAACCCGTCAAAACCCCCCACTATTTAAACGCTCCACTATCTTTAATCCCCTATCGGGCTTTGCGTTTACTTTGTTCGCTTATTCCTGTAATTTGTTCACGTGAATTTGAACCCCCTCGGACGGTTTCTGCATGTTTTTAATAAAGAGAACATGTGGGGAGGATCACCGACCTCTCCGAATCGCGCGTCCAGTTTCAAGTTAAACTCTGCCCAAGTCTGCATTTGTGTGAGTCACTGAACATCTTTGAATAAAATTTAACACGGTCTCTATTGCCTTTATCCATTGTTTATATTTAGACGAATCCCCTTCAAAAGGTGTCACACAATTTGTGAGTCCTTTGAAGGCGAACGTTAGGGGGTTCAAGTCTGACATTTTAAAATATAAATGTAAAGTCAACAGAATACGAAGTCTAACCTGTTGTGAGTCCTGTTTGGAGTGTCCGCGACGTCCCAAGAGTTTCAGATCACTGGTCAATGGCAACCACGAAAGACGTGTGTGGTGTAACAGAACAAGAAAGCCGAGATGTTGGTGACTTTTATTTTCTGAAACGCACGCACGGGAGGCAAGCTGGAATGCAACTCCCCGTATCCCATACAAACTCTCATTTTTATACCCGCGGTAAACTACAAGACAACATTTCTTATGTAAGCGAACTGCCTTCGTTCGTGACTGCCTGACGTAACTAACGGTGTAACAATGCGAGATATAGGTCACGTTTTCACTCCGTAACCTGATCTACATGACTGCAGCAGTCTATCTATTGGGTAACATTATGTCACATACTATCAGTAGTCAACAAAGGGGGGCGGGGGGGGGGGGGGGGGGGTAATCAGACCACAATGCACTCGGTGACCCACTATATATTCTGTATAAAACCGCCAATAGAAAAATAACTCGCTCAGGCTGAACGTGATTTCAAGCAGACGACGATGGCTTCGTATTGTTAGTGGATGTGCACAGAAGTTAACGTTAACATATTTTTCTATAGTATTCAGTTGTTTTATATTGTCATGTTAATTATCCAGGTACGGGAGGCCCCGGGTTCGATCCCGGGCCGCGACATACCAAAGTCGTTAAGAATGGTAGTGGTATAGCTCCCTTGCTAACGCTCAAGCAAATATAAGGGTAGTTCCACGACTGGTTGGCCCGGTGTCAGGATAATGTGACTGGGTGTGGTATCATGCCAGGTGTTCACGGCATGCTATACACAGTGAAGGCAGCACTATATCTGCTTCAAGTGGACACCGTCTCCAGATAACTGAAATACTGTTGGTGGGACGATAAACCCAATAAACAAACAAACAAACATGTTACAGGTGTTATGTAAATTAGGTGACTTTCTTACTTATTTATTATATTGATTATACGAATATGTTAGGATAGGTAAAATGGCTATTTCGTAAGATAACGACGAGTATTTTAAATGTCATCGGGGTTATTTCAAATATAATTCGTATGTTTTAATACTATTGTTTCTTTATTATTCAATTAATAACAAAATAATTAAACTCTGATATGTACATTGAAACCTGTCCGTTATTTTTTCACAACAAAACCAGCCCCCATAAATCCCATGATAATGCGATAAACACCCCTATGTTGATAATGAGGGTAGTTCAGTAGTATATAAGGGGGTATCTGCCGATAAATACCATAATTGCAGATAAACTGTTTAAGGTTGAATCAACGTCGGTCAGTACAGGTAAGTGATATCTAAAATAAGTCTAAAATTCGGGTGAAAATGTGTAAAAAATTTGAAATCAGGCGAGACTTAAGAGAGTATGGAGGTGTCTTTAGACAAACTTAATACTGCGTTATGGTTGTGTATGCATGCAGTATTAGGAAACACTCTCTCTCACCACGAAGCATAAGAGTCAAGTAAGGTTCGGAATTTCTCCGTCTAATGAGAGGACCTGGCACCCAATGTCTACTATTATCATTAGAAAAGGTATACAAGCTAGATACCAAAAGGGTGCCACATAACTGCTGGCGTCTACTGCTATCTCGCATTTTGGGTATAGAAAAGAATACGCAACCTAATGTTTCCATTTATATTTATTATACATACAAACACTAAATATATGGTTTACACAAGAGTAATATTTACATATGTACACTGTATACTGTGCATGCTATTACATATATAGACTAGTAGTATACACAGGGGGCTTCTGTCCCACTTCTCCCTGAGAAGGTACATTGCCCGCCCCACTGTCGGGGTTCTGTCCTATTTGTGTGTGTGTGTGTGTGGGATCTCCATGAGATCTCCTGAGAAGGTACATTGCCCGCCCCAACCGCTGTCGGGGTTCTGCCCCACTTTGTGTGTGGATCTCCATGAGACCTCCTGAGAAGGCATATTTCCCGTCTCGGTAAACTACAAGACAACATTTCTTATGTAATCGTACTGCCTTCGTTCGTGACTGCCTGACGTAACTAACGGTATAAAAATGCGAGATATAGGTCACGTTTTCACTCCGTAACCTGATCTACATGACTGCAGCAGTCTATCTATTGGGTAACATTATGTCACATACTATCAGTAGTCAACAAAGGGGGGGGGGGGGGGGGGGGGTGGTTAATCAGACCACGATGCACCCGGTGACCCACTATATATTAGGTATAAAACCGCCATCTTGGATGGTTAGAAAAATAACTCACTCAGGCTGAACGTGATTTCAAGCAGACGACGATGGCTTCGTATTGTTAGTGGATGTGCACAGAAGTTAACGTTAACATATTTTTCTAAACTATTCAGTTGTTTTATATTGTCATGTTAATTATCCAGGTACGGGAGGCCCCGGGTTCGATCCCGGGCCGCGACATACCAAAGTCGTTCAAAATGGTAGTGGTATAGCTCCCTTGCTAACGCTCAAGCAAATATAAGGGTAGTTCCACGACTGGTTGGCCCGGTGTCAGGATAATGTGACTGGGTGTGGTATCATGCCAGGTGTTCACGGCATGCTATACACAGTGAAGGCAGCACTATATCTGCTTCAAGTGGACACCGTCTCCAGATAACTGAAATACTGTTGGTGGGACGATAAACCCAATAAACAAACAAACATGTTACAGGTGTTATGTAAATTAGGTGACTTTCTTACTTATTTATTATATTGATTATACGAATATGTTAGGATAGGTAAAATGGCTATTTCGTAAGATAACGACGAGTATTTTAAATGCCATCGGGGTAATTTCAAATATAATTCGTATGTTTTTATATTATTGTTTCTTTATTATTCAATAAGTAACAAAATAATTAAACTCTGATATGTACATTGAAACCTGTCCGTTATTTTTCACAACAAAACCAGCCCCCATAAATCCCATGATAATGCGATAAACACCCCTATGTTGATAATGAGGGTAGTTCAGTAGTATATAAGGGGGTATCTGCCGATAAATACCATAATTGCAGATAAACTGTTTAAGGTTGAATCAACGTCGGTCAGTACAGGTAAGTGATATCTAAAATAAGTCTAAAATTCGGGTGAAAATGTGTAAAAAATTTGAAATCAGGCGAGACTTAAGAGAGTATGGAGGTGTCTTTAGACAAACTTAATACTGCGTTATGGTTGTGTATGCATGCAGTATTAGGAAACACTCTCTCTCACCACGAAGCATAAGAGTCAAGTAAGGTTCGGAATTTCTCCGTCTAATGAGAGGACCTGGCACCCAATGTCTACTATTATCATTAGAAAAGGTATACAAGCTAGATACCAAAAGGGTGCCACATAACTGCTGGCGTCTACTGCTATCTCGCATTTTGGGTATAGAAAAGAATACGCAACCTAATGTTTCCATTTATATTTATTATACATACAAACACTAAATATATGGTTTACACAAGAGTAATATTTACATATGTACACTGTATACTGTGCATGCTATTACATATATAGACTAGTAGTATACACAGGGGGCTTCTGTCCCACTTCTCCCTGAGAAGGTACATTGCCCGCCCCACTGTCGGGGTTCTGTCCTATTTGTGTGTGTGTGTGTGTGGGATCTCCATGAGATCTCCTGAGAAGGTACATTGCCCGCCCCAACCGCTGTCGGGGTTCTGCCCCACTTTGTGTGTGGATCTCCATGAGACCTCCTGAGAAGGCATATTTCCCGCTCTACCCCCTGGCGGGGCTCAGCACCATTTTTGAGGGGGATCTCCCTGAGATCTCCCTGAGAAGGCACATTGCTCCCCCCCCCACACACACAGGCGGGCTTCTGCACCACCTTGCTGTGCTAGTAACACAATAGGGCCAGCCCCATCCCCTGGCATACCCCTCAACCAATGATTTCTTTTTTGGAGATCTCCCTCAGATCTACATTTAGAGATCTACAACTACATTTAGAGATATTGCATGCAGAATCCCTTTGACTCTTATACGGCGTGGAGGTCGTATGAATAGACCATGTACTATTTGTGGAGTTGGTGTCAACAACAAACTTCAGCTTTGCTACCAATGTGTGTACAGGAGAAAGTTGGCTCACAGTCGTAGAGAGCTACAGAAGAAAATGAATCGATTAAACAGAATAAAACATTCTGAGAGAAATACGGTTACACAATATATATATATATATAAATATATAGTGGCACAAAGTATATCTATACAAAATATAGCGACACATGGCGACACACACAGAAAAGGATCGGCTTCTGAGAGGAGAGTTTCAGAGAGAGACTGGAGAGTGGCCTTTCTTATCTGAGGTGAAAGGCGGCTCTGCAAGAGCTACGTGGGAGGCTTGATGCCATTATCCAAGCCCGCCAGGGAGATGTGATTCTTGATGAAACCATTCCGGACGGCCTTTCTGAGCCAATAGCCCCTAGCCGTCCGACACCGATGAACCACCCAGGGAAGCAAAGAGAATAAAACTTTAGGCTATCATGGAAGAGCTTTATCCACAAGACGTCTTCTACAAAACCCGCTGGGCATTCGGGAACGCTCAAGAAGTAAACCCAAGGAGGATCTGGCTGGGTTGTAGATCAGGTACATACTCTTTGTCTAGATATTGCCAGGTACCAACCACTTAGAGGTGGATCCTACATCCCACTCCCAAAAGAGGTACAATGCAAGAAGGCTGTCGTAAATGTGAAGAACAGAGATGACAACTGCCGCCGCTGGTCTCTAACGTTAGCATTGTTTCCAACTAGGGACAAGGTGGACAGGCCTTCTAAGTACCCCACCGAAGATAGCCTCAACTTTGATGAGATTGACGCACCTACTCCCATCTCTCGAATCCTCAAGGTCGAGCGGCAGAACAACCTGGCTTTCAACGTCTTTGGCTGGGACAAGGGGGTGATTGTACCCCACCTAAGCAGACTGCAAGAGGACATGCCCAATCTCCTCTTGACTAAAAAGGTTCCACTACACCAGGTTGAAAAGTCTAAGCCGTCTGTTGTATTCGGAGAGCAAGCATAAGGGGAAGAAGCACCAGAAGGGTTGATGGCCCAGAGCTTAAACCAACAAAGAGTAACACTAAAAAACGCAACACAACGTGGTTTGCAGTTACTGCTACATCGTGGTGCGGTATGATGGTCATACAGAGCCGTATGATGGTCATACACAGCCGCCAGTTGAATACCGGGGTCCTAATGCGGTAGAACATTTCTTAAAGGCCATCCAGGAAAAGGAGCGCAAAATCAAGCAAGTGTTGACTTACCCAAAGGCCACGAGGATGTCACGGGATGACTGGCAAGCCTACAATGCTGCTACTACCTGTCATGTAATGTAAAAAGCCACTTGAGGGAGACCGAGGCCGTGACTACTTTCACATCACAGGGCAATACAGAGGAGCAGCCCATAATGCCTATATCCTAAAGCTGCGACTTAACTCAAAGACAACCACTATACCAGTGGTCTTCCACAACCTGCGAGGTTTCGACTCCCACTTGCTTATGCAGGCCATCTCAAAGGTCGAGGGCAAGGTTAGCTGCATCCCCACCAACACAGAGAAATACATCTCATTAAGCCTTGGCCAGCTGCGCTTCATCGACAGCGCCCAATTACTGCAGGCATAGCTCGACAAGCTCGTAGCTGCCAACAAGCCAGAGACTTTCCTTGTTACTGCCCGCTATGAGCTAGACCACGAGCTCTTGATGCGCAAGGGCGTGTATCCCTACGAGTATATGGACTCCTGGGAGCGCTTCACAGAAACCAGGCTCCTATCAACGGATGCATTCTATAGCAAGCTCTGCAATGAGCACACTTGCGAGGTGGACTATATCTATATATAGAAGACAGGAGTGGAGCTTGAGCTGCTCACTGATTATCACGAACACCTGTTCATCGAGAAGGGGATGTTGGGAGGTATCTCCATGGTCTCAAAGTGCTATGCCAAAGCCAACAATCCTCTGGGTGAGGGATACAACCCAGAAAATCCTAGTAGCTACATTCTCTACCTTGATGCAAACAACCTTTACGGGTGGGCCATGTCTCAGGCCTTACCGACGGGTGATTTTCATTGTATGACGGAATTTCAGCAGTTGGCCCGCACCATTGCAGATCACCCAGCCGATGACCCAGAGGGTTACATCCTAGAAGTGGACCTGGAGTACCTCTAAGAGCTGCACAAAGCACACAACGCATCTCCTCTGGCACCAGAGCGCTTGGTAGTCCAAACACACTGGATGTCCGAATAAAAGTGTCTTTGGGAAAACGATGGAAAACCTGCGCAAGAGGGTCAGTGTCAAACCATGTCCGAGCACATGAGGAGGACAAGCTCCGACGACTCATTGCCAGCCCAGCCGTTGTCCGAGCAAACATATTCGACAATAATCTGGCAGCAATCCAGGTCTATAAATACCAACTATTACTTAACCGTGTGGATCTTTATTACACGTCTGACTACCTTAAAAACAACCCACTGCACAGCACTATGAGTAAGAAAATGCTAGATAAAATGAAAGACGAATGTGCGGGATGTCCTATCGCTGAATATGTCGGTCTGCGTCCTAAGATGTATTCCATAATCGAAGCCAGTGGAAAGAACATCAAGAAGACCAAAGGTGTAAAAAAGAATGTTGTAAAAAGTAAATCAGGCACGAGCAGAACAAAGATGCTGTCTTCGGAAAAAAGACATTTCACTATGGCATGGACGTCCTGCGATCGGAGAAGCATCACATTTGCGGACAGCGTCTGAATAAGATCTCACTCTTCCCCTTTGACTCCAAGCGCTGGATCGCTGAAAATGGGCTGGACACGCTGGCCTACGGACACAAAAAAGCCCTACCACCTGGACCGTCTGAGATGGATGCTTACATAGATGAGCTCCTCAACGCTTGAGAACCCTATGTGTGTGTGTGTGGGAGGGGGGTGTAATTGGGTGTCTGGGGGCACCACCTCGCGCGCAAAACCTCGGCCAGGTCCATCAATTAGCTAATCGAAAACGGGTTCGCCTGGCTTTGTAACAGCACCCTATCCGGAAGACCTCCAGTTCGCCGGCCTGGTAGAGGTAGCGGACACCGGCACCGGAGAGAAGCTTTTCCTCCTTGAGACCAGCCGAAAGGCCGGGAACAACCGATGAGGGCATTTGTGCCACTGATTCGGCCTTGATGGCGTTCACTGGGTGTTTACCGATAAGCCGGGTCACTTCTCCGTTCAAGGCTGCCACAACCGAGGGCAGCCTACCAATCGTCTCCGTTGACCGCTGGCTGTCTGGCAGTCGCATTTCAACCGCATGCTGGTGCCCGAACAGGCACTCAACAAGTGTCCGGTTGGACCGCTCTTTGATTCCCTGATCACGGTGGATGTCCACACGGCCACGCCAGAAGCTGGGACACAGGGACCATGAACTCACGCCCAGGATCGACTTGAAGCAGTTTCGGCCATCGCAGCGGGCCCGCTTGTAGATCCGCTCAAGAGCAGCGGCGGCCTCTTTAGGCTCCTTCGAAGTTAGCGGTTCAGCGGCTTTAAACCTGCTGGCCACATCGACAGGTCACACTTGTATATCTTACGACGAACCGTGTAGTGTATTAAAATTAAGAGATTGGCCTGGTGCACTTCATTCGGTACTGAAACATCAAACTTGGGCCTCAGTATATGGCACGAAGCAGGAAAATAGATTTGCAAGATGACTTGCTTTTTAAGGAAGTCCCCGGCATTGGCATCAGAAGCCCTAGCCGCGGCCGCCAGTTTTTTATTCGCTGTTAGCCACTTCCAGTAGCCCCTGGGGCTGTAGTATAGTCTTGCAAGCTTCTGATCCATGGAGATATTCCAAGAGCGTGATCAACCTCCAGCACGAAGAAGTCACAGGCTCGGGTAGCTGCACAGTTGTCGCCCACAGATTAGTCGGGCCTGCTAGCACCTTATCTGTGAAACGCATCATTGTCCTTTCATCCTTCAGCCAACTTTCGAGTGAATTTTACGCGACATTGATCTAAAGGCCCACAAAATTTATGCAGTCGAGCGGAGTAGCCTACTTCCAGCATCTTGCTGGCGACGCTCGTCCTGAATGAAATCGATGCACTGGGTCCTTTTTGGGGGTCCCAAGCCACCTGAGCTGCCCGAAGCTGTTCTATGGCGGCATCATGACGTTAACGTTCTTCTTCGATGTAGGAGTTCCTGAATAGGCTAAACAGATAATTGCATCCGGTGAACGCCACCGTATTGGCAATCACGCCGCCCAACATCAATGCAATTGTGGCCATGGTCATCTATATATATATATATATATATATATATATATATATATATATATATATATATATATATATATATATATATATATATATATGCGCCCTACTTCAAAGTGTCAGCCGGGATTATCACTTGATTGATGAGAAGATCTCCGGCGGCGAGCCCGGCCGTGACGCCGACTATTCAGTTTAGGGAACGCCCCTTCGAGTGCTGCCTTGCCTACGCGGGCATAGCCGACTGTGAGTATGCTACCACGGTGCCGCGGTAAATCGATTTGACTACTTCCTTTCCATCTAGAGTTGGTTGGGCAGATATTATAACGGAGTTAGTCCGTGTTATTGGTTTTGCGTCAATAAGAACCGCGAGTACTCATCTTCAATTCGAAGACAGGGGTAGGAGGTTGGGGTGCAGCTGAACCATTAACCATCCAAAAGAAATCAACCATTGAGGCGTTGCTGAAAGTGGCGGGGTTTTGTGCTCGTCTGGCGGAGTGGGTTGTTCGTGGTCGTTGACCGCTAGCCGCCGCTTCATCGGTCGCTCCGCCTCCACCACCGCCGCCTTAAGGTGCCACAAATCACCTAGTAGTTTTTGGTGCTTCCTTTTTCTCGCATCTGTCCCCGCCCGCCCAGCAGCGACATGTTTAGGGTCCTTTCTCCTAGTCACCGTCTCTGGCGACGCCTCCTCCATCGGCTCCAAAACTGGTGTCTTGTCGCTGTATCAGGTTCCCTCATCTTTCTATATATATACATGTTTGGATGCTTGGCAGTGTTAAAAGGTGCATAGCATTTCCTTAACAGGAGGTAAGTACAAGCCATAGCGGACGTAAAACCCGCAGGTTATTGTATTATGCCGTAATCGTGGCATCCAGGCCGAGCGACGGCCCGCGTAAATACCGAGTATAACTGTGATGAAAAGTAGAAGTGCCACCACGCCTCCTCCGAAGCAGGCGGCGGCAATATGCAGGCGTTTGCCGCGGTTCATTAAGGAAATATATTAACCTTGTAGTTATTTAGTGATGTGCCGCGTTTGTGGAGGATATAATGGACATTATAAAAGGAGATACGTCCATTACGAGCTCGGAGACGTTCGGGTCAGCCTCGCGGACGTCTTGGACGGCCTGGCAGACGTAAAAAATCAACCCGGCCGGGGTTCGAATCCACGACCTAAAGAAAAAATAAAAATGCACCACGGACGTGAACTTGTGGGCATTTTCGAAATGTGACTGTTCCTAAGGTAACGTGAAACTGTAGTTTGTGTTGTCATAGTGAGCTCTTATAGCCGTCCGTGTCCTTCTTGGGATGATTCTATACCACGTTTTAGTTTACTTAAACTTACGCTTGTGTGATTGTGCAATCCATAATCACGCGTGACTTTTTGCGAAGCAAAAAGGCAACCCCACCTTTAATGGCGATCTCTTAGGCTTATGTACATTCCGCAATGCGTTTAATCAAATACATCGTAAGTTGTGTATGTGTTAAAGGCTTGGACCCCTGCAATCGTCGATCTGATCCAGATCATTATTCCCGTCTTGTTATGGTGACCTATGTGATGCATCTGCAGAGGAGGGTCTACGACACCTCCTCTCGGCTTGAGCGGTTTAATGAATAAACTGCAAAACAATATTCTCTCCGAGAGAATAGGAAAGCCGAGGACTGATTCTCACGAGGCTCAGGAAAATCACCCCACCCCCCACCCTACAAAAAGTGGGGCGGAACCCCGCCAGTTGGACAGGAGGGGGCGGGGGGCCAATGTGTTTTCGCAGAGAGAAGTGGGACAAAAGCCACACTGTGTATACTACTAGACTGTATTATATACATGCTACATGTTTATACATTGTTATTCAATGTCGCTAGCTTTCACCCAGCTGTTAAATTTTGAAGTATAATATTTCCACTTAAAAAGCTGTTTATTAGCACCTTGTCCTTTACTGCGTAGTACTTTCTCCACTTTCCACATCTAGCCAGGATCTACATCAACTTTCCGAAGCTCACTTTGGTAGAACGTGTTTTTGATATCATCTCCCATCGTGTCATTCAGTATATATGCAGGAATGGTGTCACGGTAATATCTTTGCGATATTTGTAATAATTCACCGGTATATGTCCCATCATGGTCACCAAAATTAAGTCTAAATCCCCTGTTGTTAGAGTGCTTATGGTCTCCACCTCCTCTGGCAAAGTAGGTATATAATTTTACTTCCTCCGAGTTAGAGTCTGTCACATCGGCTGGTATAGTTCCGATCGTTTGATGGCAGGTACTATTGTAACCATCTGATATATCATGTAGTATTGGAAGATAGGTAAAATATTCAGTATAGCTATAGTAACGATAGATCTTCGCCTTGATCATTTTGATAGCTCTCTCAGATAGAGGCTTCCGTTTCTTTTGCACTGGAGTGTATAAAATGTTTATCTTTTTCATCAATTCTTGCACCCCCTTAGCGGTGAACACTTGTCATTTGCCAGAAACTAAACGAAGTGAGTGTCTTTTAGGTTTGTCAAAAATGTCTGAAAAGGCTTTTTTCACACTGCCAACTGTTTTGTTCTTGAGAGGACGTAGCCAAATGTACTTGGAGAACACATCTATTACAAGCAAAATATATTTATAGCCATCATTCCGTTCTGCTAAGGTTGTAACTCTCCTGTTGATTAAGGATTTCCTAATGTCCGATTTTGTACCTGCCTTCGTTCTGCACTACTGTGAACAGTTTGTGTGGCCAAGAATAACTAGCTGGGTGACTCATAAATAGTCTTCCCAGGGAGCCATGTCTTAACTGTTCCGTGGTTTATATCCATAAAAAGACCGTGGCATCATTCCTGTATATAGACTGAATGCCATGATGGGAGAGGATATCAAAGACACGTTCTACCAGAATGAGCTTCAGAAAGTTGATGTAGATCCTGCTCAGATGAGAAAAGTGGAGAAAGTACTCCGCAGGCAAGGACAGAGTGCTAATAAACAGCATCTTGTTAAGTGGAAATATTATCCTTCAAAAATTTAACCGCTAGGTGAAAGCTATCGACATTGATTAACAATTTATAAACATGTAGCCTGTATATTATACAGTCTATATATGTAGTAGCACGCACAGTATACAGTCTACATATGTAAACATTTAGTTGTGTATTCTTTTCTATTCACAAAATGCGAGATAGCAGTAGATGCAAGCAGTTAGGCTGACACCCTTTTGGTATACATGTCTGGCTTGTCTAACCTATCTATTGATAATAGCGGATATTGGGGGTCAGGTCCTCTCATTAGACCGAGAAATTCCGAACCGTACTTGCCTCTAACGCTTCGTGGTGAGAGCGAGTGGTTTCTAATACTGCACGCATACACCACCATAACGCAGTAATAAGTTGGTCTTACGACACCCGAACATTACACCCGAATTTTAGAATGACTTATTTAAGATATCACTTACCTTTACTGACCGACGTGGATTCCACCTCAAACAGTTTATGTGCAATTATGATATAACCCCCTTATATGCTACTGAACTACCCTCATTATCAACATAAGAGGAGTTTAGTTATGACCTATTACGGATACCAACAATGGTTCTTTTATACCTCCTTCACACCCTTTTAAATGGAAACGTCCTAATTTTATTTTGATTGTCTCTCATTCTTAATCACACCGTCCTTCAGACAAGACAAACTTCAGACATCAGAGTTTAATTATTTTGTTAATAATGGAATAATAAAAAAACAATAGTAAATATAACATACAAATAATATTTGAAATAAACCCGATGGCATTTAAAACACCCGTCTCGTAAATCGATCAAACGTTTGAGCCGCTGCGTAGCGTGTTGTCTGCTTTCAACTTGAGTAAAAGCAGGTCGAAACACACCGTGTTTGTAATAGAGATTATGTTAAGAAAAAGCCATTTGACCCATTTGTACATCTTCATATAATCAATATAATAAAAAGTAAGAAAGTCACCTAGTTTAAAAAACACCGAGTTAACATAACAATAGAAAACAACTGAATACTATAGAAACATATTTTAACGTCAACTTCTATGTACACCTACTAAAAATTCTAACCTATCGTCGTCTGCTTGAAATCACTTCCGCCTGAGCGAGTCCAAAAATGACTCATTTTTCTAACCTTCCAAGATGGCGGTTTTAAATAGAATACATAGGGGGTCATCGAGTGCGTTTTGGTCCGAATAAACACCCTGACTACTACTGTCCCCACAATTTTATTTCAAGACACCCTAAGAAGCGAACATTATAAACAATTAAGAAGCAAGACAAGTTAGTTTTTTTGCTCAATAGTCATTCTAAAAAATGTGTAAAATTTCTGTCAAAATCATATTTTCAGGGGAGTTTTATATCAAACTTAACTTTTTATGTTTAACATATTCTGTAACCACAATGTTCCTTTCTACAATACGCATCATATATTTATTCAACATGTTCCATGTATAAAAACATGGTAAATATGCATTGTTCATATCATCTATAAATTATTTTGTTTTTGCTGTACATCTCAATTTTGAAATATTCTGTACGAGTGTGCATTGGTATATAAATGGCTACTTAAACACCATGGTGTAAATACAATATCCTTCATTTGAAATACATAAATAAAGTGAGCTACTGTTGCAGAAGGTTGCATATTGAATGGTTTCATATAAGTATATCTCATGCGCAAATCTTATTGCTCTCTATTTGTACATATACTCAGCCAAAAAAGAAACCTTACAGTGTATGTTTTTTTCTTTTTTTTTCAGTAACCAGATATCCGAATCTGGAAATGATTGTTGGACATGTTAAAGACATGCATATCCAACACAGATAGCATTTTGTTTTTATTGGTTATGTTTTAAATTTGTTTAAATACTGTTTTTTCATTCATAGGGGTCAAAATTAAATTTATCAGTTTTTAATTGGTGACATTGAAACATTTTATGACGGATGCCGACCATTTCATTTGCATTTGAATCATGTTTGAGTATTCTGTTTTTGAAATCAATATCTGTTATGTCCACCGTTTGCTCTAATCAGTGTATCTACCCGTCGACGCATCGAATTGACGTAACGTTGTACGAGCCTATTGGGAAGGTTGTCCCATTCAACGATCAAGGCATTTGTCAACTGCTGGATATTTTGTGGAGCATGTATACTGCGAACGTTTCTGCCTAGCACGTCCCAGATGTGCTCAATCGGATTCATATCTGGAGACATTGCTGGCCATTGCATGACGTTGACGTTGGATGCTGCCAAGTGAGCGCGTGTAATTCTTGCAGTGTGAGGACGGGCATTGTCATGTTGAAAAACAGCTGGAGCATTTCTCCTCAAGAAAGGAATAGCTTCTGCGTTTAGGACATTGTTGATGTATCTCTGGGCGTTTAAGTTGCCACGCAGAACAATAAGCCTGGTTTTCTGTCCCCCCATTATCCCGCCCCAAACCATAACACCCCCGCCGCCAAAACGGTCATGTTGTCTTACACAGACTGGAGCGAACCGTTCACCTTTACGACGATAAACGCGTACACGGCCGTCGGCATGGCTTAGATTAAACCGTGACTCGTCCGAAAACAAGACAGTGTTCCAGTCACGTCGACGCCAGTTGCGGTGCGCACGTGCCCATCCAAGGCGGGCGCGGCGATGGCGTAACATAAGTATACCACCAGTATATGGACGTCGCGCTCTAATTGGGCGCCTTTGTGTGCGCAACCGATTGCGAATTTTCTGAGCACAGACGTTATACGCCGGTGCCGTCAACGTCGCGGGTGTGAACCTGTTACGTAAGTGCAATAGGACAATGGCGCGATCGTCCCTTTGGCTAGTTGCTCTTGGTCTACCCGACCTTGGACGATCGTGAACATCACCTGTATGCCTAAAACGCCTAACAAGATCATGAATTGTGGTACGGCTGCAATTAAACGTCCTACTAACGTCAACAACGGAAACTCCACCCTGGATCATTCCAATAGCCCGATTTCTCTCGGCCTCTGACAATCGCGGCATTGTAAAACCTGTCAATTTGAGATGTGAATTTATCTGTGCGGTTACTGAAGACATGTACAGTGTTTTGTAACAATGACTATCGGTTACCATACCGCGTGCACGAGGTTCACGTGCAAAAACTGAATTTTTACGCTCGCTTGAATACCACTGATACCATGAGTGCAATATGGTTAACGTGTAGAGTGAATCGATAGTAAAATGTTCTGACACATACATGTTTTGATTTAAATAAGATATATTGAAAATATCTTAATATTAAAAGTGTAAGGTTTCTTTTTTGGCTGAGTATATTATATTTGAAGATATTTTATGCGGGTACATTGGTGAGTATGTGGTTACATGATATGCATCTGTTACAGAGCAGACAGACCGGGATGCAGAATTACATATTCACTTTAGAGCCTGAACAATTCACTTTATTGTACATATGTCTACTGTGCGATATTAATTTGCTTTTAATTTGCTATTTTCTTTTGTTTTTATTTTGTTCATTAATGTATATAATTTTAACAAAATTCACTATAATAAAAAATATCTTATCTTATCTGTAGCAAATAACAATAATAAAGCAATAGTGGATATGCTAGCTCCGATCCCCTGGCAGAGATATCGTTTTTTACGTTTGTATTTTCATGTAATGGACATGGATATAGAGAGTACTTTGTTCGCTGAATCTTGTTTAAAACACATGCTCTCTGTGGCGCCTTGTATGTCGCAGATCTGTGATCTTCATTGTAGTTTATCATTTGCTTGAACTATTACACTCAGGTACGGATGAGGAGCGTGGTCTGTTAAAATGGCGTCAACACGGTGGTGCAGAAGAGACGACTCCCACGTCAAAGAACGACATGAGGATTTACGATATTCCCCTCATACAGCCGTATCTTAACCGCTTAACAATCTGCCGCTATCTACCATTCTGTCCTACTTTTGGAAAAAAAGGAAACATTACAAGTGAAATTCCCGGTGAAGAAAAAAATATTGTGACTGATTTTAAAAACATAAATGAAGACAATGCACGGAATGAAAACACCCAAACGACTAAACTTTGATCCCTATTAACTTGTAACGTGTACGGAAAGGCGCAGGTAAAATTTGTCATTTTTTTAGACTATCTTTGTACATATCCATTTATTCATGTTTGTTTATTCTTTCAAGGCGCATCTGAACATAAAATGGGCTGTTACACGTAAAGTCAAGTTCCCATAGGAACAGATAAAAAAGTTGCCATTTCTGCCGACTTATGTGCCTAGGGTTAACATTTATCTGGCCATGATTACACTAGACAGCGATGTAACGTGATAGGTATATGAAGTTGGTTGTAGTGGGAAATCTTGTGACAAAGTTGTAGTACCCCATTTATTGGCGGGATCATAACAAAATGTTAAAATTACTTAGTAGTGTAGGACACTTGTTTGCGCAAAATACTTATAAACATACATGTATTTGGCTATGATTGACATGGTTTAGTTTTACTGAAAATGTGTATATACTACTAGGTATAAGAGAGTTTCCCCTTTTTATAACTGTATCATAAAAGTTACACTGTTATTATTTTTTTTCTTAAAGTTATACCGTGTATATATAAATAAGTTTTGGGACGGACTTTGCGTGTTTACGTTTATATTGAGTATCTCCGTATGTTCTGTGCGTAGCTATGTCACCATGGGTGTTCATGACGTGTATGTATATTTTATTTCTTATTACAACTCAATGGTACAACCGAAAGAAAAACAACATGTTTAAAAGTCCAAACTCCATGGTGATATTTTATGCAGATATAGTATTAAATCCATCAGACCTATTGTATTCCATTGATATTATCATGATATTCTATGTAAATGCATAGGTATGTTTTAATTTACTTCGAAGAGTGCTCCTGAATGTAACATGTAAGTTGTAAAATTTCCTCATGAAAAAGTATAAACAAGGTTCATTTCCTATTAGATATAATAATATACATCAATCTCCTACAGGATTCGTACGCATTTTGAAAAGTCTTGGAAAGTTTTGGAAATTGATCAAGGTGTTTTCAAGGACCCTAAGTCTTGGAAAATAAGTTTTTGTGACTTGGGCTGTGGAAAAGTTATGGAAAGTTTGTGTACCTTTTGTAAATAAAATAAAACATGTATAAAAACTGTTTGGTTTTACTATTTAGCCCCTAATGACCAGACCCTTGCTTTCGTTGACATCGGCCCGGTGCCACACTTTCCCTTCATGCCAGTTTCGTTATCCATGGTATCGTCTGCTCAGATCAAACACAAGCATGCGCAGATTGTTACTTTGAATTAACTAGAAACTAACCTATCGGAACACCTCGGATAATTCACGAATCATCTCTCGGATGTATGTAGTTAGTCGGACCTCTTCGGCCATTTCCCTAATTGGGACTTCTTTTGTGACAGACGTCAAAACAAAGATGGCAGCTCGGATAAAGCTCACTATAGTAAGATGCCTGTAAAACTTCACTTTGTTGCTGCTTCAAGTTTAAATCATCCAAGTTTAATTTACCCAGAGCAGCAAAGACACAGCTGTCAAGCGACGCCATTGTTTATGTTTTGTGCGAACTACATTTTAAGCATATTCTTCCGACTTCCGGCGAACAAAACGATCGTGATTTCTTTAAGTATCATTGCACCAGATACATCCGAGGAATGATTGTCCCGAGGACGGAATTACCCGAGGAGTTCCGATTGTAATGTGTTCAATAATGGACTGATCCATTTAGATCGGAACTGATCATTTCACTGAAAATGTGTGGGTTTACTATACAAAAATTACGGTGAATGTTTTCAGGAGAGGATAACCGTCTTCGCAACACATTACTTTACTATTCAGAGGCCCTGATATATAAGATAATACATTGGTCTTTCTCACAATAAATAGTTTTGGGGTTCCCCCAAAAATGGTTTGCTGTTAAATGGGGTAAATTTGGTGAAATGGAAATTGTCTCCCTTGTTCGTTAACATCCGAGGTATTCCAAACAGTAGGTAGGTCCTGTTTGTTGGAGTTCTTGGATTTTATCGCCTGTTCTTTTGTAGATATTGCAATTACAAACAGTAATTTCTTACTTGTGGATAAGTATAAGCTTAAAATCCAATTTAATACTTATATAGATGTGTTGTTTATAAAAGAAAATGGAAGTGTTTGTTGGTGATGGTTAACCTGAGTATCACAAGAAAGGCAGAAAACATACACTTCAAATAGCACAAGCAATATAACCGAGTACAACAAATGAAAGGAACTACTTGCATTTAGGGACTATTCAGGGATGATTATTCATAAATGTCTCTCATTGCTTCCAAAGTTCTTCTGTGTTTATATGTTCTTTTATGTTTTGATGGTATATGAAATAATGTAGATTAAGTATTCTAATAATTAGATAGATATAGTCCAAAATAGTGTAGACACTTCAACACCCCCTTGCACCAGCGCACTTGTTATTACTCGTGCGTATCAATGCAGTTTGCATGAGCATACTGTCTCTATTTGTGTACATATACTTGTCAAAATTTATTTCTGTCTAAATGATGATCCAAACATCATTTCAACCAACAGTTATTATGTACATGCTACCTGTTACTCCCCTCCTACACACTTCATCACCACCTGACCCCTCACACATCCACACTCTAGAACACTGATCCTTGAGATTTTCAGTCGAAACGTACTGATCTTTCTTGCCTCATTTCACGCCTTCTAGACGACTATAATTGCTTTTGCTATAAAACAAATATTTTTTGTACCACTACCTATTTCTTTTTCGCTCTCTCACCTTTCTTAAGTATTTTTTATGTAGCTCTATGATATACTCATTTTTGTCTGTTAAATTGTAAAAATACTCACATATAAGATGCAAGATCTTTAATGTATGTGATAAACTTCTTTCTCTAGCATTTTCTCACACTTGCTACTAGTATTTTAACGACATATTTGTAGAATTTGCATTACTTAGCTTGGTTCTTATTTGTTTGTTAACTACTTTACTAGAATTGCTATCATGCTCCACTGTAACTTGTATATGAGTTCGCTGTGAGACATGCACAAGAAACAACAAAGTACATCTAATTAGAAATCATCTATATACATCATATATACATGTATTCACTATTCTTCTCTCACTCCCCGCCCCATTTTTTCCACTTTCTGTCTTTCTCTATTTCTCCCCCCCCTCTCTCTCTCTCCCATCACCAATTTCACTATTTTGTACTACGTCACCCCAACCACCGGAACTTCATGTTACTTCTGCTGCCTCTTTATTGTATTTTGTTCTCCATGTTGTATACTTGTATACCTGGAAGGAATAAAGATTTGTTCTGTTCTGTTCTGGTAGAGTAAGGTGAAGATCACCCATATCCGCCAACATTAAATTTTCAATTTGCAAATTGCAACACCGCATATGCTTAAATTTGTTATTTGATTACACAAACATGTTCGTTTTTACACGTATCTAATTCTAATTTCTCGCATACATATTGGAAGTTACAAAGCTCAAGTCACAGTTATCAAGTATCAAATAATAATATACAATGGAAATCTAAATGACTCTTTTCGGAGGAGACAAAAAAGAAATAGCCAAATCGAACGCGTTATCCTTAGCCTAAATTAGTTATTAATATATTAAAATGCTGCAACTAATTTTATCATACAATATTTTTGTTTTCTTTAAAATACATTCAGTTAAATTTAATATATAAATTGTCAGATGTTTTCTGAAGAACATACTATCTCATTTGCATTCGGATTTGTTTACATTGCATTGAGGGTGAACTACAACAACAGGGGGAACGTTATGTAGTGAACATGCTCTCCCTAGAATCAGGTGCCCATGTATCTCAGTTGCGAGAGCACCTGTCTATGGAGCAGGAGGTCGTGGGTTCGATCCTCGCCCTAGGTAATGAGATTTGTTCCAGCTTACTTCAGTGGTGCCGGAAGGAGTTCTTCATAGAACTCTGGAGTGGGAACATGCTAGGTACTGGTGGTTCTGTCCATTTGATGCTTGGCTAAAAGTAAAGATGATTAAAAGCTGTCTGCCCAGGTAGATCAGGTGGAAGAGCACCTGATTATGGAGAAGGAGGCCGTGGGTTCGAACTCCATCCAGTGAACCGATAATGGAAATTTGTCCGCTCGGATCACTTTAGTGAAACCAGGATATAATTATATACAGTTAAATAAAAGAGGGTGGGACCATAAATGAACGTTAGGATGTAATTAGTTAGCGCTTTTTAGCATACGGTTGTTACAATTTACAAACAACCATTTGAAGTTGAGCGTCGGATTGCGGATCGGGAGGTCGTGGGTTCGATCCCCGGCCGGGTCATACCAAAGACTTTAAAGTTGGTAGTAGTGGCTTCCCTCCTAACGCTCGGGGCTAAGGGGACAGCATTACGCTCGACTCGTCGGTGTCAGTATAATGGACCGGCCGGGTTCAGTCCCTGGGCACCTCATAAGTGCCCATGTGCTATAATGATAGAAATGTCGCTGCGCAGTATCGGCCAAAATGCCGGCTCATCCCAATCCCAATTCCATTTGAAGTTACAAATCCATGTATATAAAGTTAACAAAAGTAGTAAGAATATTGGCGGATATCCCCTTCCATAGGTCTCAACCAGATTCAGGAGGCGGTGCCAGATAAGGGTTAATAGTTGCCTTGCTTTCGCTGCCTTATAACGTCTCGTTGATAGAAAAATAAACTGCTTTCTACAAAATACAGTCGTAGCCTCAGCTTTCTTTCTCAATAAAAATATATTTCTGATGCGCTGTTTTCTGTGTTAATAAGTTAATGTGGATGATGGCTTGATAAACATCAGATAAGATTGAGGTTTCAAATTGTGTGTCCGGTGAAGTTGCAGGCAAGAATATCAGAGAAGGATTACACTGCAGTGCCAGTGATTTATAATAAAAAACAGGTAATTGTATGGTCTCTTTTCCAGGGTCACATAGGTATGCATTAGTTAATTATAGGTAAATAAGTTTAAATTGTACATAACCGCAGACACATGGGTTCGTAGTTATTATAGGTATAAATTTAATGGATGTACATTACCACATAGACACATGGGTTCGTGGTTATAATCCGTACATAGTTAATGGATGTACATTGCTGTAGAGAGACATGTGTTCGTGGTTATTATCCGTATATAGTTAATGGATGTACATTGCTGTAGAGACACATGGGTTCGTGGTTATTATCAGTATATAGTTAATGGATGTACATTGCTGTGGAGACACATGGGTTCGTGGTTATTATTTGTATATAGTTAATGGATGTACATTGCTGTAGAGACACATGGGTTCGTGGTTATTATCCGTATATAGTTAATGTATGTACATTGCTGTAGAGCCACATGGGTTCGTTGCTGAGTTAAAAAAATGAATGGAAATCTAAATGAATGTTTTTGTAGGAGACATAATAGAAAGAGTCGAATCGAACGCGTTATCTTTAGCCTAATTTAGTTATTTATATATTTAAAATTCTGCAACTAATTTTATCATACAATATTTTTGTTTTCTGTAAAATACATTCAATTTAATTTAATATATTAATTGTCGGATGTTTTCTGAAGAACATACTATCTCATTCGCATTTGAATTTGTTTACATTGCACTTAAAGAGAACTACAACAACAGGCGGTACGTGATGTAGTGAGCATGCTCTACCCAGAATCAGGTGCCCATGTAACTCAGTTGCAAGAGCACCTG
Source organism: Sinonovacula constricta (assembly GCA_007844125.1). Lineage (NCBI taxonomy): Eukaryota > Metazoa > Mollusca > Bivalvia > Cardiida > Solecurtidae > Sinonovacula > Sinonovacula constricta. Next base: position 20,885,157 of record CM017567.1, read on the forward strand.
TCTATGGAGCAGGAGGTCGTGGGTTCGATCCTCGCCCTGGGTAATGAGATTTTTTCCAGCTTACGTCAGTGGTAGAGCACCTGATTATGGAGAAGGAGGCCGTGGGTTCGAACTCCATCCAGTGAACCGATAATGGAATTTTGTCCGCTCGGATAACTTTAGTGAAACCAGGATATATACAGTTAAATAAAAGAGGGTGGGACCATAAATGAACGTTAGGATGTAATTAGTTAGCGCTATTTAGCATACGGGTGTTACAATTTACAAATAATCATTTGAAGTTACAAATCCATGTATATAAAGTTAACAATAGTAGTTAGAATATTGGCGGATATCCCCTTCCATAGGCCTCAACCAGATTCAGGAGGCGGGGCCAGATAAGGGTTAATGATTGCCTTGCCTTCGCTGCCTTATAACGTCTCGCTGATAGAGAAATAAACTGCTTTCTGCAAAATACAGTCGTAGCCTCAGCTTACTTTCTCAATTCTCAATAAAAATATATTTCTGATGCGCTGTTAAGTGGGTTAATAATTTATATGGATGATGGACTGATAAACATCAGATAAGATCGTGGTTTCAAATTGTGTGTCCGGTGAAGTTGCAGGCAAGGAATGTCATTAGAGAAGGATTACACTGAAGTGTCAGTGATTTATAAAGAAGAACAGGTAGTTTTATGGTCTCTTATATGGTCACATAGATATACATAAGTTAATCATGAGTAAATAAGTTTAAAGATGTACCTTACCGCTTAGACACATGGGTTCTTAACGATATTTATCAACAAAATAAAACTACACGTAGATTGGTTTATGCTTTATGACGAATTCTTCTATAGTTAATGGATGTACATTACCACATAGACACATGGGTTTGTGGTAATTAAAACTATATAGCTAATGGATGTACATTGCCGCATAGACACATAGGTTTGTGGTTATTGTAAGTATATAGTTAATGAATGTACATTGCTGTAGAAACACATAGGTGTCATGGAACTCACTTGCCTCTTATTAGGGTATTAGATATACGTTTTGTCCGTTTTTATTTAATTGTCGTATCTATTATTGTTGTTCTACAGATACCTTTGATTGGTTTTCACCTTATTTAGTATTGTCCCTGTAAAGGCCATTCATCAATCTCAGGCACGACAATCTCGTGCACACTAAACCACGTGACCTGCTGTGTGTCGCTGTCTGGCGATTTTGCTATGCATCGTGGCATTCGCCGACCGCCATCTAACCTTGATGGTCACTTATCCGACCTTAAATAATAAACCTCTATATATCTTTGATATATTGTTTGTTATTGTTGCAGGTTAGTGTTTACTTTATTATTGTCTCATAACTTTACATTTAATTATATTACGTAAAGTCGTTTTCATTATACTTTGCATTACAGTGATTATGTGTATATTGAATGTTTACTTCGAATTTGTAATTTCAAATTAAGACATAACTACCATGTTTCATTCATTCTTATTATTGTTTAAAGATTGAAACTTCTGATTCATCGTGGCATTCGCCGACCGCCATCTAACCTTGATGGTCACTTATCCGACCTTAAATAATAAACCTCTATATATCTTTGATATATTGTTTGTTATTGTTGCAGTTGCCTTCCATTGTTCGAACAACCCACACCTCCAAGGCTTACATCACAACACTAAAATATGTTGTTCACAACAAGCCTGCTCTACCGCAGAGTGACCGTGACATAGGCTCGTGGTTATTATAACTATATAGTTAGTGGATGTACATTGCTGTATAGACACATGGGTTCGTGGTTATTAAAACTATATAGTAAGTAGATAAATATTGATGTATAGACACATAGGTTCGTGGTTATTATAACTATTTAGTTAATGGATCCATCAGTCCACTGTTGATCAGGATTTGACACAGGTAGACATAAATGGGTAAGTAATGGCCATCAGACCACTTTTTATCAGGATTTGAAACAGGTAGACTTAAATTAGAAGGTAAATGCCATCAGTCCATTGTGGATCAGGATTTGACACAGGCAGACTTAAATGAGTTGATAATGGCCACCAGACCACTGTGGATGAGGATTAGACATATGTAGACTTAAATGAGAAGGTGAGTGCCATCAGACCACTGTGGATCACGATTTGACACATGTAGACTTTAACCTGTAGGTAATCGCCATAAGACAACCGTGGAACAGGATTTGACAAATGTAGACTTAAATGAGTAGGCAATGGCCATCAGACCAATGTGGATCTGTATGTGACACAGGTAGACTAATATTTGTAGGTAAATGCCATCAGACAACTATGGATCAGGATTAGACACAGGTAGGCTTAAATGAGCAGGCAACGGCCATCAGACAACTGTGGATCAGGATTTGACACAGCTAGACTTAAAAGAGTAGGTAATGGCCACTAGACTACTGTGGATCGGGATTTGACACAGGTAGACTTAAACGAGTTGGTAATGGCCATCAGACCACTGTGGATCAGGATTTGACACAGCTAGACTTAAAAAGTAGGTTATGGCCACCAGACTACTGTCCATCGGGATTTGACACAGGTAGACTTAAACAAGTATGTAACGGCCATCAGACTACTGTGGATCAGGATTTGACACAGGTAGACTTTAACGAGTAGGTAAATGCCATCAGACCACTGTGGAATAGGATTTGACACATCATATACATGCATGCAACAACTAATGCTATGTAATACCAGTATTTCCAAACTCCAAACAGTGTGTGCGAATAATTATTCACTATTGCACCGACGGATAATGGACAACTTATCATTATTTTCTAGTTCTTAACCTGAAGCGTTTGATATTATTGTTTTAAGAGAAAAGTAAGAACTACTTTGCATTATTATTTGTATGACTGTATTTTGCTTATTTATTTTCTTTGCATTGTTCGTGTTCAGTATACCAGACAGTCTGTCTTGAAAGGGATTTGTTCCCATGTTTCTGGCACTAGTCATTTATTTTGGAACGGGGACTGGAACCATTTACTATATTTATTCATTTGCTTTCTACCATACCAAATACTTACCTAATTGTTTATTATTTTGCCAAGTGTTAACTCAAGTGAAATAAGCTGACTTTAAGCATTGTCATTGTTTAATTTAGTCGAGATATTTGCTGGGTAGAAGCACTACATTACATTCAATATATGTGTCTATTGTTATTATGAGATCTAGCCTTTATGCGGCTTCTTACTTCATTTTAGGGTTTGAACATTACTTTTCATTATCATATGGGTGCTGTACCATGCTTTTCGTGACTGTTTTTCTGTTTAAATATAAACAGTCTTTTTTTGTTATTCATTTATAAGCCTTGTAACAATGTTTTTGTTACAGGCTTTTACCATACATATTCATTTATAAGTTGGTACTATTTGTGTTCCACACCAGTCATATCGTTTCATGAGAAACCTCTGGCCAGTCAGTTTATTGATAAAGGAAAAGGAAAACTACTATAATATTTGATTCTTTACATGGACTCTGGCAAAAAACCTACTACAATTACATTATTCTGAACAAAGGCACTTGCTTATCTCAGTGACGCTTTTTTGACTTTCAAATTAACGGACTGACGGTGTATTTTCAACAACGTTGGGTTAATCTATGAATGATTGGATAACTCAAATTTGCATTTTATAAAACTATATAATATACTAATAGTATCTTCCTATCTTGCTTTCAATGCCTCAATTTATGATATGCCTTGACCAGAGATGTGGTCGAGATAATTAAGAGCTTCCTGAAAGAATGTAAAATGTTTTGCTTTAGTTTGATCTTTACCTTCGACCGTAATTGTAGTATACATTCCTAACTTTTCCACACTCTCTATATCCTTCCATTACACTCTGACACTACCTTTATCAGTCCGTCCCTACATTTTTCAGTATGCATCCGTTATTACTCCATCGCATACTACCTTTATTAATCCATCCCTACCTTTCACAGTCTTTCCATCATTAAATCCCTACATTCCACACATTACGTCAATACATTTTCTTCTGACACTACCTTCATTATTCCATCCCTTTCTTCCACAATCTCTCCATCATCCAATCTTTCTGTCACATTTTATAAGTCCATACCTACCTTTCCCAGTTTCTATATCATTCAAACCCTACTTTCCACTTTCTACAACATTCCATCCTTCCCTGACATTACCTAAATCAGTCAATCCCTACCTTTCGCAGTCTCTTCATCATTCCACATGTTCGCCACATGTTATCTTATCAGTCAATCCCTACCGTTTATTCCTCATTCCATATCTCCCTGGCAAAGACACTTCTTCAATCCATTTCTACATCCCAAAGCATCTCCATCATGTCATCTCTCGCGCACACATCAACATACTTACATCTCCTCCCTGCACACACACACACGCACACACACACACACACACCACACAAACACACACACACACACACACATATACACACACACACACACACACACACGCGCCTCGCATGAATCAATCTCAAATCGATCCATCTCTCTGTCTTCTTACCTATGTCTCTATTTCTATTCCTTCTATGCTCCATTTATCATTCCATTCATTACTCCATACCTCTCCATCCTCTATCCATCCATGTTATATCCATCCTCCCATCCTACTCTTCCACATAGATCCATTCCTCCATCAACTCATCCCTCTTCTAGTCCCAACTTTAATTTCTATTTGTTAATGATTTTCTTTCATTTCAGAACTTACTAATGAAGAATTCGCCCATAATGGACCATCATTTTGTACACATCTTGATATTCAGTCTTTTAATTCAGACTGTTCAAGGTCAGTTTTGGACAGAATCTACTATACCATCTATTTCTGCTATTATTAATACTGCAAATGACAGTTACTACAGCATCTTTTGCTGCAACTATTCTTGCGTATAATACTCATATTCCTGCTGCTGCGGTTGCTGATTTCTTCTTATAATGCTGCTACTGCTAAAACTATCATGCGAGGCTAAGAAAATCAGAAAGCACGAGGCTCTGCCGAGTGCTTAATTATTTTCGGGCCGAGCATGATAACATTTATCTTTATCAACTCTAATCTGGTATTCTTTTTTATCCCACGATCAACAGTTTTTTTCCCAAATGCATAAAAAAGCGAAAAATTTAAATTTACCGCTACTGCTCCTCCCCTACATGATCTGACATTCTAATTCAATACACAAAATTCACGCGCGTGCTTAGAGTAATTCGGCTGTAAGAAATAGTTCTATTTAAAAAATAAGACAATAAACACGTTGTTCATTTTATTTTATTTGCACTAGACACAAGGTTGTAATTTAATTTTATTGATTACAACAATTAAAAATAGTGGTTGGAAAATAACAACAAAAATCACAACCTCGTATAAAACTATACATGTAGTGTGTAATGTCAAGACAGTGTAACATAAAAGTTGCTACGCATATATGGCATTAAGAAACGCAAATTACATTCGAGGTTTGTGTCTGTTTGTGGTTGTAACAAACAGTTTGCTCATGGATTTTAATAGTTGATGACATTGAAATTCCGAACATTGAATATGCCATTGAAAATTGCGAAGATAGTTGTGTTTTTGACAGGGTGACTTGCGAAATGTTGGGATTGGAGGTGGTGTGCTGGTGTCTGTGATTTATAAGCACATTCGTTTCAACTGTATTTGGTTCAACTAAAGATTGAGCTCTATTTAAACCATTTGAATGTGTATCATGTAACGACATTTGATCACCAGGGTCTGTCCTCATATTAGGCAGCTGATTGCTGCTTTCTGAGACAGCCACAGATTCAAGATCAATTACCTTCTCAAAACTGTTGCGATTAAAGCCAAATTTTGCCTCGAAATTATCGTAGCTCATCTCTACAACACTGCTTAGGTTTGTTTTCACACGATTCTTCATCACATTCTTTCAATTCACACCAAATAACATCAAAACAACAGGGACTAATAATCTGACATTTTGCTAATTGATTTTATTTTTGCCGACTACAAATTCGTTCTTTTATTGATTTTATTACTAAACAGTTGTAATCATGTGCCTGTATTACATGTTTAAGATTTTTGCATGTTTCTGAATTGAAAATGTGTACATTTTGATTAATAAAGCTTTAAAATAATTTTGTTTACAATTTTTTCTATGTCATTGTTAAATAGAACTTTGGATAGGTGCGAGAAACCTTCCGGTTAGCTCAGTCGGGTAAGATGCTGCTACTTAAATTTTCAATCCTGCAGGATAGAGATCGAAACCTCTTTTATCCTCCTGTAATGGCCTCGTTTGCTCTATTTAACCAATCTTAGTAATTATGGACATTTTTGAGGTGACCACAAACATAATTAAGCGATACATGAGTTTCGTTCTCGTAAACATTCCTGATCGTTTCGTCAAAAAAAGTAGTCCGGCTTAGAGCAGGTGCGCGAATATCGGTTGATAAAGCTCATCTTTATCACACGGGTTATATCAACCGATATTTGCAGAGATGGTAAATGATAAATTCGAATAAAAAATGTCCAGCGCTGACGCTTTCTTTGATAAGTTATGACGAAAGTAGTGACATCATTGCAAAATAGTGTCCACATGGTGTTAGGATGAGAGAGGGGTATTATCTCAATCAGAAGAAATACACAAAAATGCACTGCTATTGCTGCAAGACTGAACCTAACGGTTCTACTACTTCTATTGCTAAAGACTGCACCTAACGATTCAACAACTGCTGCTGCTAAACAATGCATCTAATGATTTACTTTTGCTACTGTACTGTTAAAGTATAAACCTATTGATTAATTTTTGCTACTGCTAAAGTCTGCACCTAACGAACCTACTTCTGCGACTGTAACGACTTATTACTGATGGTACTTGCTACTGTACTGCACCTTTCACGACATTACTGCTTATACTGCTGCTTCTACTGTTAGTTGTTTTACTATTTACTGCATAATGAATCAGATTTAAATATTAAACCCTTTATGGCATTCATGAAATTTTAATTTCAATCTTAACATTATACTTTATATTTTGTTCTTTTTTAGTACTGCTCAATACACAAATTTCATTGACAGTCCTCGTATGACCATTGTACAAGTCTAATTTAAGCAATTTTACCATTGTACAAGTCTAATTTAAGAAATTTTAAGTAACTCTTTTTGTAATAATTAGAAGGTTTTCATATATGTTTGGTCTTCACATTTATGCTAGAGATATTATCCTCTAATTCCTCTTTCAGCTGAATGTATCATTTTAATATGAATGTATATTTTTCTGTGACAGCCTCCCATGTACTTTGCGCCAATGGACATTACATGGACGACGGTTGCCACAAATGCCCTGACAACTGCTCAGAATGTGTTTCTGAAATGAACTGTACACGATGCATAGATGGTTATTATGATTCAATTTGTCACAAACCGTGTAAAGAAAAGTGTCCTCGTTCCTGCCACAAGGTGTATGGATTTTGTCTGTATGGGTGTCTTATTTACCTATTGATGGGAAATATTCCACACCGAACGACCAAACATGTCGAAATTGTACAGAAAATTGCCAGATATGTGAGTCGCCTTCGGTCTGCTTTCAATGCACGGATGGAAAGTATGGTGAAATCTGTCAACACCCATGTCCGGTTGATAATTGCATGCAGTGCGAACAACCTAAGGGTGAATGTTTACAGTGCAAAGACTCATTTTTTCTTGTCGATGGACAATGTAAAAGTTGTCCTTTTGGATGTAGACTATGTAACACGGCCAATAACTGTCTGTCATGTGAAGATAATTTTTTTGGACCTACCAACGGTTACTGTCTGTTTAAGTGTCCGGACATGTCTACATACAATGTGTATAACATGACTGAACGGTGTAGAATCGTGCAAGACACCGATATCAACACATGCAATGGTTATTCTGACAGGTATACTTGCGCAACAAGTGGTTACTGCCTTCAAAATAAAGTATGTTCTAAATCAGTAAAATGTGTCGCAGATTCCACTGAACACACCTCGTGTGCAATTGACATGCAATACACATGTGATCACGAATGCAGAAAGGTCTATATTTTTCTCATATGTAACACAACTTGCAGGGTACGTAAAAAGGACAGTGGGAATGATATTTCATTTTGTTTGGTGCATGATATCCTGTCGGATAGGGTTGAACGATTAAAAAAGATATATAAAAGGGTCTGCCATCGGTCAAAAGGTACTTATATCTATATACTTTAAATATTTTTCCTATCATATTTTCGTCATTTTATCTGCCAAGGAATGTGCCTTACGATCCTACTACTGATATTATAAAAAGAAACTGTAACTTACGATTCAACTGTTGCTATTGCTAATACTGCAATTTGCTATATAACTAATGCTTGTCTGTTTTTATCTTAGTTCATATCCGTTTGGTCAGACAGAGCAGGTTGAGTGCAAACAAAGGCATGCAAATATTTACATACATACGCAAAATATGCCTTCCATACGGCTATATTACTGACATGGTCTAAAAAGGACAAGAGACACAAATTATTAAATGAAACTACAAGAATGAAAATTATCATTTAATAAAAGTTAAATCTACTTTTTACAGATAATACCTACTACTGTTTTACGGGTTTACTGTTTCTACTGCTGCGGCTGTTTCTATTACTTCTGCATTAGTGGTTTTATTTTTTGGTGCATACTAAATGAGATTAAAATATTAAGTCAATTATGAAGCTGATAACTAACATTTTTATCTCATTAATTTTTTTACTCATTTTTATTATTCTAACTATGTAGTCAATACATCAAGTTCATGGGGAGGCCTCGAACGACCATTTGATTAGTCTGATTTTAGTAATCTCTTAATTCTTTTATGTCAATTAGAAGTTATTCATATATGTTCAGTTTAAAGACTCGTGTAAGAGATACTGACAAACACTCCGAGTGCCTTGAATGTTGAAAAATATTTATGTATGCCACCAATTGACTCGTTCTTGTCACAAGGTGAATGGATACTGTCTGTATGAGGCTTCTTCTACACCGAAAGACCGAAAATGTCGAAATTGTACAGATGGGAAGTACCGTGAAAGCTGTAAGGTTAAGCATTGCATACGATGCGAACAATCTAATGGTAAATGCTTACAATGCAAAGACTATTTTTTCTTGTCGATGGACAATGTAAAAGTTGTCCATATGGAATCAGACTATGCAATACAGCCAATAACTGCCTGTCATGTGAAAAAGAGTTTTTTCGAGCCTACCAACGGTTTCTGTCTATTTAACTGTCTATTTGTCCAGCTAACAATACGCCTATATATATGACCGATAACCCAATAAAATGCGTCGCAGATTCCACTGAACAGACCTCATGTGCAATAGACATGCAATACAATTGCCATCATGAATGTCAAAATTTTTATATTTTTCTTTTATGTAACACAAATTGCAGTGTACGAAAAAAGGACAGTGGGAATGGTAGCCTGTTGCGTATCTATGAATTATTCATGAAAATATATAAACTGAGCTGCAGTCAGACCAAAGGTACGAGAGGCACTTCGACAAGTTCGTAGAGTAAGCCTATTTTTAACGCGATGATGAAACTGCACGATTCTTTACACAGAACTAGTGTAAACGTTCCTCGCTCCAACGATGTCATGGTATGTTGCGCACGTAGTCCACGTGCGCGCTGCCCTTGGTATTTTCAACATGTGGTTCGTTCTATACATTATAGTAAAATGTAGCGTTCAATATGGATGGAAAAAATCTCTAAACAGCGGGTATATTGTAAGATTCTAGCACAGTTCGGGTATCCGCCGACACAGAAATTCATGCTAATTTGCAGAGCATTTATGGGAATGATGCTTTAAAATATGCTAAATGACGCCCCCCCCCCCTCCGAGGAGGAAAGCCGGTTTCCGTTTTGACGGAAAAGAACTCTGCGTGAAAACGTTGATTGAGGAAGACGCACGTTATACCTTGCAAGAAATAAAAGAATTAACTAGCATTCATTCGGCAAGTGTTTTGAAGATCTTACTTGAACGGCTTGGGCTACGAAAGGTCTGCGCGCGCTGGGTACCACATTTGCTCACTGACGAGCAGAAACAAAGTCCGGTTAGACTTGCATCACAAATGATAGAAAAAAATATGATAAATGTAACCCACGTCGTTTGGAAGAGATAGTTACAGGTGATGAAACCTGGGTCTATCATTTTGAACCCGAATCTAAAGCTGAAAATAAGGTTTTGATTTCATCAGAGGGCGACAGACCTATCATTGCGCGCCGTTGCGAGGCAAAAAAATCGCAGGTTTTATGCAATATTCTTTGATTTGAAAGGTCAAGTTCTTCAAATTCCAGCTCAGAAAGGTAGTTCTGTGTGTGGAGGTAGACGGGGCATACTTCGAAGGGCTCAGATAAACAAGATTTGGATATTTCAAGTGGTTTAAAACAACACCCTATTCAATGAACTAAAAAGTGTCCCTCGTTCTTATAGCTTTATAATTTAATTGTATTTTCCGTCAGATTTTGCAACTTCATTTATGTAAAAAATGAAATACAGTGAATATGCATAAAGTTTAACACGATAAAACAATTTTTCCTTTTGTTTTTTGTTGATGCTGTTTTAAGGATCAGTTTTCTTGAACTGTTGATAGGACCATTCTGACTTTAGGCTTTGCAATCCATAATCAAATATACATGCATGACTGTCGTTCCTTTGGGTTTCTGCCCCAAATTTCACACGTTCGCCTGTAGTTTACACATCTTGTATTTATTAATTGCATTTATTTTGCCTGCTAATTCATATTTATTTTATTTTTTTGCAGACACGACTGAAGAAACGCAAGTGAATTACAAGATAATATTAGAAGTCTCCACATGCTGCTTCATCGCCGTCATCATCATCGTCATCATCTTTAACTTAGCGATTTGCAGGTATGCGTACTTTGAATTACATTTGTACTTTTATTTTGCAAACCTAAGGGGTGGAATGTATTGCTGCAAACGTACACTGGCAGACATGTAGCGATACATCTTCGCTATTGAAGTTAGGCTTTGTATCTGTTTAGATAGAGATCAATGGTCAATGGTCAACGAAAAGTAAAACTGTGAGCACACATGGTCAAACAAAAATAATAAAACGCAATGCCATCGCGGGATAATGGCGTATTCCGCTTAGACAATATCACTTGAAACTCACTGAGGCTGACTGAAAAGAACACAAAAAAGCGCGGGAAATAGCGTAGCCATTTTGGCAATTCTGAAGCAGACTGGAAATGTAAAATATTAAGTTTAATCTTTACACAGTTGTCAATCAAGTTTCATGGTATATTGGGGCGCCTTTTACACTAAAATAACTGAACATGGCGCAATAAGTACTTGCTAGTATTCACAAAAAGGGAAAATGGTAAATTGTGACCTAAACTTCGATTTGTAATGTTGAGATTTCAGTAAATTAGACGTTACCAATGTGGAAATATTGCGGCATTTCACGAAAACGGACCAAGAACAGCTTAACTGAAACACAGGCATACGATTTTTAAGACAAGATCTAGACCCTGTTGCGTAAGTTAAGTATATCGCTATTTCGTACTCGCGTGTTTCGTACCACTCCATAAACGTGTAAAAATTTGATAATTTTGAAATGAATAATAATTAATCATCATCAGAATCATGTCTAATCAACAGCACCAAAATTTGGTAATAAAATGATGTAGAAATCACATTGTATTTTAGGTTTTCTTAATTTTAAACGTTCCATTGTAATTTTATTTGAATGCCTACTTGTTACTATTAATGGAACATGAATGAATATGAAAGCAGACGCCAGAATCCTTAATTATAATTGTTCACAAAGAAATTCACAAAGAAGTTATGCAAGTACTATAATGTTATTATAATGCCGTGAAAACAATAGGATACATACTTGCAAGATTTTCGAAACATTTTTTATCCTTAAAAATGATAAAATATACATTTTATCCAGGTTTACATTAAAATATGATGATTATAATTGCAACTACCCTGCTGCCTTTTTTGAAAACCTGTCTACAGTATCGATTGCAAAACGACATCCTTGGAGTACAGTTCAGTTTGTTTATTCACTGAGGTCTGCTTCATTGGTCAATTTATTATCATGCTCAGCGTTCAACACAATTTTACGTAGCTCTGTTGCGCCACTGTGGCCGTTGAGGCCTTTGATTTAAACATGATATATACGAACCCATAGGAATATTTTTCAGCCAATATTTTGAAATACTTTTAACTGAATGGGTGAAATTAGAAATAAAATACAGAAAATATTATATTAAAATAGCTGAATTGACCACTATTTGCTACATCAGGGCGGTTACTGTCATTCAGTTAAAGGTATTACAATTAGCAACCATGTGCCTTAAAACATCTTAATTTTAAGAAAGCACATTTCATGTTCCTGACTGTCGCTTTCCTAACTGGTATTGCCGCATACTGAATAAGGGGATTTGGTGTTTTTTCCGGCATTTTTGCCAATACTGTGCAGCGATATTTCTATCATTATAGCACAGGGGCACTTATGAGGTGCCCAGGGACTGGACCCGGCCGATCCATTATACTGACACCGACGAGTCAGGCGTAATGCTGTCCCTTTAGCCCCGAGCGTTAGGAGGGAAGCCACTACTACCAACTTTAAAGCCTTTGGTTTGACCCGGCCGGGGTTTAAACCCGCGACCTCCCGATCCGCCAGCAGACGCTCTGCAACTTGCGCTATTGCGGCCGGTCATATTGAATAAGCAATAAACTGTGACTTAGACAAAAGGCAATAAACAGATACTTGAATCATGGGATATGCTAAGCTGGAGAATGGGCTGTACATTTGACAGCATGTGTAGTGGTTGATAATTTGAGTGACAGGTCAGTAGCTAAGCGCATATAAAACATTTCGTAGTATTTAACACATAGTTAAATTCACGTATAGAGCATGATTTATGTTTTTGCTGTAAATGTAGGCCAAAACAAAACTACCAGAGTTTATTTGATGATAAGCCTTCCGTATTCAATATTTATACAAAAAAAACCGAGAAAAACTCAATGCTTTTAAAAAATCTACAATTCAAATAATTTAAAGTATAATAGTATAATATAATAAACTAAATAGATATAATTTAGAGAATAGTTGACCAGATAGTCCTAACATAATATGCCAACTACATTTTACACAGTTTACTTTTTATCAATAAGTTATTAAGAATGTGATTATACCAGTAAGTAGTAAGATAGGATGCACTTTTGATTGTACCAAAACCGTGTGACTACTATAATGGTCACCGGGATTTTAGGGACAATTTGCACAAATGTATAAAAACACTTTTTAGTTTTTAATTTGTTTATATTATTATTATACTATTTTATTATCTGGACATAATTTGAAAATACAAAACAATTATTTGATCATTTAATAGTTTATCTTAACTTAGACAGCTAATAGACATGCATTTTATATGTTGATATCAATTGACCACTATTGACCAGTAATAACCAGTATTGACCGGTTGTAACCAGTATTGACTACAGACAGTATCAATACTTAAAAGGTCGGCTGTATGACAAACCTGCTTACGCCATGTATAATATTCCCAAATTAGTTAACTTACATTTAGATATCGGTTATTAAAGTGTTAATTTGTTTTGAACCATTAATTATGTGTACGAAATATCCACTGCCTCACTATCAAATGTCTTACCTGTCTAACCTGGGGTTGGCTATCGCGAACACGCAGGGAAATCTCGTTATCAGATTGGCTAAAGAGTCAGGCCAGTCATTATCTAAGAACGGGAAAATTTCCTCGGGCATTAAGGGGTCAGTGTCATGAGTTACGCAACAATGATTACAAACAAGCATCAACATAATGATTTATGATTTATTTCAATACACAGTGTGGGCAAGCAATATCTGTAGTGTGTTATATAACACGACATACAATCTATACTGGTACTTAAAACAAGTGTTATTATGGCTCATCAAAACCCGGTAATGCTGGGAGGGAAATTCATGTCGAATGCTATGCACAGCACATGAATAGGTAAATAAGAAAAGGTCCTATCAAAATTTTCACAGATATTTAAATTTTATCTACCTGTAGACAAAGGCAAACGAGGTAAATGTAAATGTGACAAAAACACAGAGACGAGACATAACACATAAAATGAAAAACCATGAGTTACCGCCTTGAAACGGTCAGTCGGCAAAAGGGCCAACTGGGGTGCTTAAACCTGGTTTGTGGATCGCTCCAACCTCGCACTTCCTGAAGGTTTTTCTATCAAACAAACAGTGTAAATAAAAATATCCCGTCAAAGTGAAACAACTAACAGTAAGCACCTGCATCGGGAGTGAAAACAGATATAATGGACGTATGTACATACATAATAACTAGTAATAAAATTAACTAACTACATATGTACGGTATGTACAGTAGATGAAAGCCTCGGCAACCTAAAAATTCCAAAAGAAAGAGCAGTTTCATAAGAAATAAAGCAGTACAAGCGCTGATATATTATAAGAACAATATAATGACGTCATACAATACCATGACGTCATATGCCAAAAGTGAAATGTAAAACATACGAAAGCAATCATAGAATTTTAGAAAACAACCCAAATCAACAAAATAAAACGTTGTATTTTTTAGAGTTAATACGTTTTAAAATAACATATCATAAAAGCCGAGGATTTATCCGCAGTTGACATTTTATATGTAGTAAGGGTACCAAAAATCCCGATGTTATGCCTACTGTGCAATCTCACGTAAAGGGTATGGAGACTGCTCAAGTTGTCCAACCTATATAGGGCACGACTGGAGAGATGAAGAGACAAGAAATCCAACAGTGACTTTTCAATTATGGCTGTAAGTCACTGTTTTCATATAGTCTTAACGATCTGTCCGGTCATCGTGTAATTTAAAAGCAATGAAAGTTCCTAACCGTAAAAGGGTCAATTGCAAGCAATGCAGTACATCGAAGAATTCCCGGGTTGTAACCGTCTGCAATACATTTTCTGATAAGTTTTGTAAAGTGGTCAGAAAAGTTATTGAGACCCTTGATCTTCTTTAACTTGTTTAAAACATTTCCATAAAATGCAGGATGGCTTATGCCTTTCTGCATAAGTGTTTTTATACTGCTATTATACTTAGAAGTAATAAAACCATTGCGGTGAAAAAATTTTGAAAACGCCTTTCTTAATGTATGAAAACGAAAGCCTTGCTATAACAGTTTAGAAGAAATAAACCGGTTTCTAGCATTGAAATCTTCTCCTTTAGTATAAACTCGTGCAAACCTTGTTAGTTGTGATAGATAAATACTAAAGAAATCATCTCTCTTGTCATAGATTTTAGAAGAGACGTTGTCATTGGAAATATTGATCTCAATGTCTAGAAATGCTGCATTTAAATGTCAGTTATTTGCTTTATTAAGGGTAAGTTCTGGAGGGTAAATCAGATGGATCATTTGAGAAAAGAAAGGATTATCTATAGTTAGAATATCGTCAGGGTAGCGTGACATTAAATTGAAAGCCTCTATAATGTGGCTTTGGTTTGAAGGGGATAAAGTTAACATGAAATCAAGTTCAAAGCAGTATAAAAACAAATCTGCAATGAATGGTGCACAGTTGGTTCCCATAGGGATACCAATTTCTTGTCTAAATAAAGTGTCAGCGCATTTTATGTAAATATTGTCTAATAGAAAACGTAAATCTTCACAAACATCCGTGCAAGTCCACATAGTAAACTTTTCTAAGAAAGTGTTGGTAAAAATGCATTACTTTCATGACATGCAATCCATGTCAAAATAGCCCCATCATCATTTGACAGATTGTCTGTAATCAACAGAACACTGTTTCCTGAAATATGTATACAGAATAGTTATACTAATTATTTCAAACTTATGCTATCGGCATAACAAGTATGTGTCATATATAATGGTAAACTTTTTTTATACTATCTAAGTGTGAAGACGCTTTTTTAGCAGTTTGGTACTTATAAGATAATAACCAGTAGTGACATTTGTCGTGTACCGTGTAGTATCTTTAGATAAGAACGTCTCATGAAGTATTGTGCTTCGATCAATCAGCATCTTACCCTATTTCGAAGTAATTGACAACCTTACAGATGCCGTTTTTCTCAGTTGACTGGATTTTGAGACTTTCTAAACAAGGGGCGATTATTTATGTCAGTTGTCACTATCCTAGTGTTTTATTGCTAAGGATGGCATATGAAGGGTGAACGAAAAGAACTAAGTCAAATCTACCGTATCCAACGTTTGATCAACTTATCATTTAGGGGAATTCATACATATAGAAAAATCCTTTTACAAATTAATTTTACTCTCCAAATAATCTTTTTTTGTTGCATTATGCGCTTACCAGAAGCATGCTGCCCACTTCCCTTAAATCTGCCAGGTTTGTACTATGGATCCCAATGTGGTTAAGAAAGAAAGATCGAAGCATGGGCAGTTCTTCTTGAACTCCTCCCGGTCTTCAGCATTTGTCGGCATCTGTTTAGTATTTTAATGCACCTGGTCGCGTTATTTATTACGTACCCCTACATATATGTATATGAAGTCTAAAGGCCATGCACATTAAGATTAAACTTAGCTTATTCTGAATCATGTAATAAAATACAATTTTCATTAATGAATAATTATTTAAAAAACGTTCTTTTCTCTCTGTTTGATTTACCTTCCCAAACTGTTTCGATACTTGTAATATGTAGTTTCCAACACATATGTGTCCAAGCAAACTGGCATGAATCAATGGCAATTCGTTATACACTCAATGTTGTTCCTATTATCATTATAACCAAACATTTGTATCAAATCTTTAGTTAAAATCGTGGCAGCATACATATTCTAAATCATTTGTCATTGAAACACATGGCTGACAAGGGCAACTTAAATGCATATAAAT
This sequence comes from Sinonovacula constricta, assembly GCA_007844125.1. NCBI lineage: Eukaryota > Metazoa > Mollusca > Bivalvia > Cardiida > Solecurtidae > Sinonovacula > Sinonovacula constricta. The sequence continues at coordinate 20,902,038 of CM017567.1, forward strand.
TTCTTATTGAGTCTAAAATAAAAAGTCCATAAATATACAGGTAAACTATTGATGACGATTTAAATCAATACTAACACATTGACCGTTTGTCAAGGCAAGTGAACAAAGGTAAACGAACGGAAAAACATTATGCTTACCAGTTTGTGTGTCATACCCCTTATCTCTCGATTTTATTCTTTTCATTAATATCTGCGTGTGCAATCGCCCTAATTATTGGTTCATTTTGATACGGCACATCCTTGTGTTCACTTTTATTGTCCAAACTTTCATCACTAAAAAAATGATTGATATGTTTATCCTTGCCAATATTTTTTCCATGTTAGCCATTGTTACTTGGCCTGCTTATGCCGTCACATCACCCAATAACTGAGATCGGCACTTCTCGGGAAAAAAATGGGCACTTTCCGTAAATACTCGGTTTAAGCCGTGCGTTATGGTCGATTGGCTCGGTAGATTTCGTTTATGAAACCGTCAATCGTCCTTTTTAATCATCCCGTGTTATACGTTTATAATGTTATATTAACGTACAAAGAGTAATTATAAGGACCCTTTAAGCAAGTGAACGCCTTTGAGCGAAGACCTACTAGTTACAAGAAGAAGCATTGATGTTAAGCGTCTGTTCAACAATGACTATTAAACATTTATCCAAAATCGTCCACAAATAATACAGAAAGAAAACTAAATCATTTTCAAGAAAAAAGACCCCACTAACAACAACAGAACGCAAAGTTAAGAAACTTAAATTAATTTTTGAAATATGAAATTGTTAGTAAACAGCTTTACAATGTGCGGATAGTCGCGACTTTAATAGAGGTCCATGAGCACTGAGATTCTAAGAGCGTCCTCGTCATTATCACCACTATAATCAGTCTTTATAATCAACGTTTTGGTCATTGTCGTCGTCATCATCATCATAATTTAATCGTTACAATATTACTTTTCATTCGCATAATCATCATCAGAATTATTCTTTGTAATTAGTATACCATTGTCACTTCTTTATAATTTCTTTATAATTATATGTTTAAATTCTCTATTTTCCGCTTTGATCATATTTGATTTTACAATATTTATTAATTTATTATCTATTAATTAAGAAGCTACATTTATTATATGACAATAACTGGTACATCGTCCACAGATGATACAGGCTTAAAATTAAAAACTTTTTCAAGTAAATAACGACAAGCAACAACAGAGTAATGTCATGTCGTATATTTTTGCACGTTTTTTACCAACTTTTTCTTTTAATCTATTTAGTTCATCATTTTCTTTTATTTTTGGAATTTCAATTAAACGTTTTATACACTTTTAATCTCTGTTTCCGTTGTCTTGCTCTTTATAATTCACTTAGTAGATTGTTGAATCTTTGTAATTGGCAAAATGTGTATATATTGATGAATGCTTTGTGATTGAATGCTTGTTTGTAAATATATTGTTTTCATCAACAATGATATAATAAACTATATCTATCTGTCTACCTATATATAAAACGATACACTTAAACATACAATAAAACGAACTCATAATACACGTTTTATTACCACACAAAAATAAACATTTGTTGATTAGAATACTATTTAAAATGACAAGAACTAGATCTAACAGTTATGAATGGGGTACATTGGTCAAATAGAAATTGTCTCCCTTGTTAGATAATATCCGGGGTATTCCAAACAGTAAGTACAGTTGAAATTCTTAGACTTCATCGTCTGTTCATTTGTAGATATTGCAATTAAAACAGTGAAATTTCTTACTTTTGCATAAATATAAGCGTCAAATCCATTTAAATACTTTATTTGAAACAGAAAATGGAAGTGTTTGTTGATAATAGTTGACCTTGGTATCACAAGAAAGGCAGGTAAGTCAACATACACCCCATAGAGCACAAGCATAAAAATCGAGTAAAACAAATGAAAGGACCTACTTCCATTTAGCGATTATTCAGGGGAGACTATCCATTAATGTCTCTCATTGTCTTTGAACGAGAGGAAAGGGGCCCGAGTACAAACAACAGAATAGAACAAATTTATTAAGACGTGTTAATGGTGCATCGTCATTAAATGCAATTTAAACAACTGAAACATAAACATACGTTACTTTAACATTTTCAAGCCTCAGATAATAAAGTAGATACATTTTTCCCTAAAAAAACTTTTATTTAATTCTGATATTTATTTACATATATAATGACATATATAATGACGAAATGTCAACGCATAAAAGTACAACATGGCGACATCTTTGGACTTTTCCAGGAACGGTTACATATTAATGCCGCGCACGAGCGCGGAGACAATTGAATAATGTGTGCTGCAATTATATTGAAACTTAGCTATTTAAAGTTATATTATGTTGTGATTTTTACAGATATGTGAAACGACAGGGCATGTCAAACAAATCGATTGATCATAGATATTCCGTGTGTGATAGTGAAGTAGCCTACAATCACCGCAGTGGGGAATTGGATCAACAAGTCTCAGAGCCAGAAAATCCTAAGACCACAGTGTGACACAAATGCATCTCCCAATAACCACTGAATCCGAAAAACTATCACTGCAATGATCAACGTGATTTTAAACATATACGAAAATACCCCGAATACAAATGTCAGTAGGTACAGGAAACCAAATAAAATATTATTACGTAAATTGTACAATTAGAAGCCAAAAGACTAATGGACTGTGTGTTTAAGTAATGACAGCAAAATGGAACAAGTCAATCAACAAGATTAATTTCAGTCATTTCTGAACAAACTATTTATTACCTGAAATACACAAATGCACTAAAGATTTGAAATACAGTATATTAGTGAGATATATTTGGTGTATTAAAGATAGTTAAATGAATAATGACCACTTACTTTTGAGATCATTTTACATGAACATCCGGGTAATCAACTCTAACGTCGATATCTGAAATCCCCATCGTATTCTTTTATAGATTCGGAAATAATGGACATTGTAAGCAATATATTTCACGATTAAACAGCCTTTACTTTAACTAAGATATAAGTTTATGCAGGAATAGTGCAAACATCTCCAGAACAGACGTAAGATGTTGTTACATGTATTAGATATAAGCAAATTGTCGGATACCGCCATTAAGTCTACAATATAAATTTACATATATGACACATCGTGTAATCACCTATATTCCCTTGTATTCTTACAGTGACATAAACGTCCCTTTATAAATATATCCATTTTGTATAGTCTGTGCATTCCATGTCTGTCTACTTCCTTTTTTACGTTTTTAACGAAAACGGCCGAGACATTCTACTTTCAGGCCTGTATTCACCAACATTCTTAAGCCTAAGTCATTGCTTAAGCCCAAGTCATTATTTTCATACCAACAAAATTAAGCTTATTTATGGAGTTTCATTGTTATTTTAAGCTGAAAATAGCAATGTTAAAGTGCCATGCTTAAGAATGGTTGGTGAACACAGGCCTAAGCCCCACAGAATTCTTGTGGCAATATTAAATAAATCCCGAGGTATAAAAAACGCATAACTATTCGTGTGTAATTGTTGAACAATCAGATGCTATCAGATGTATAATTGTTCGAAATTTTTAAAATTTGCTTCTATAGAATATTTTCAAAACAAAATGTCCTTACTGTTAATTGTGTTTGACTGGATATGTATATTGACGTAGATTTTCTTTGAGATATATATTAGAGAACACCGTAAAACAGGTTTAAGCACACAGTCGACTGACTGTTCCGATGCGTTAACTGCTGTTTTTTCTATATGTATATAATGTTTCAGTGTGCCTTTCTTTAGATGTATTATGTTCACATGAGCTTTTCACTTATATTTTCTCATTGCAAATAATTGTAAATACATGATTTTATAAATGAGATATTTCATAAAAAGTAAAGTTTTATACTATACCACTGTTTAATAGATTGTTTCATTTTATTAGTTATAGTTTAGTAAAACTATATTTTCCAGATTTTTATTAAAATAATCCCAAATAAAGGCAAAGATAAAAGGTTCTTCTGAAGCACAAATTCTGACAGAATTCTGCACACTGAGTTGAAAACTTGCCTAATGACTAGTTTAAGCCAGGTAACATAATTAACTTAGCTTAGTCAAGATATTTCAACTTATGCCATCTTGTGAAAACAGGTGAATATGGGTCAAACGTGTTGTTTTTGCTGTTGGAAAAGAAACTGGAAGGTGTTACAAAACTCCGCTATAACAAATAATTTGTTTTCTATTTATTTGACAGTTTATGTAAAATATTTGGACATTTTGGTTGTTTAACCTTTTAAATGAATTTTAGAAATACAAATTGTTGACGTTCAATTAAAAGTTGTAACTAATTGCAGAATTTGTGTAAAGTTATTACATGCGTCAAAATTGCGTTTATCCCGAAGTTTTTGTTAACATTCTCAACATACTAACTTTAGTCACCTATTTACTTTAACGATTCACAACAAGCCGATTTAGAGGATCTTTGCTTCCGTATTGCAAGATAGTTCAGTGTATACATAAGAACATGTTTTCTTTTACAAATAGCTAAGGCAGTACACTAAGGCATCATCGTGTATAACGTTTTATTTTATGGTTAATTCGATACGAATATATATTTTATACCTTTTATATTTAGTGTATTACAGATATATGTCTTTAAATAGATCTGGATTTGTATCATTGTTGTCTGAAACTTGTACATAAAATTTGTCATATTTTCAATTCTTTCTTAGGAATTTGCAGTATGATGTAAGTTCGTAAAAGAAAATGTACATGGCAGTTAAGTGTGTTTTCTATGATGTTTGATTAGGGAATCAGAACATAAAAGAACATTTATCTAAAAGTGTTACTTTTTGTGTTACATAAACTTAAAACATATTTCACATTGTTGGCACGTAGGGGTCTTTTAAGAATTAATAGTTTGGCGTTTTGTTTCATTATAATAATTGCTCTAATCAAAAACGTTCGGCTTTGGTCAAATACTTATACTGTAGAACAAATATTGTTTACACACCCTATTCAGAACAACCCATTTTTCTTAAACTAAACAAATTTGGGATATATAGATTTTAAGTGTTGCCTTCCTGTCAGACGTCAATTTGGATGTGGACTCTGAAGTGTTTACCACAATAAAGCAATTACAGGAAGAAACACTCTCTTGATCTTTTATTTCAGATCATTGAGCGAAGTCTGACTTAGAAAAAAGTCACTAAGAACACGCCTGTCAGCCATTAGGTTAACGGTTCAGACTCAGCATTAGATGAAGGGAGTTCTTGCCCATAATCCTTTGAGCAACTGGTCAGCCAGTCTAGTGTTGACACATTGTGCCGTTGGGAGATTACGTTTATTCGCATTCTGCCAGCAGTTTTCGGGGGTTTCGGTCAAATGCTCAATACTTTTAACTCACTTAATTGGTTATTGCGAGATGTCCAGCAACATGGAGTGAGATATCAGTAGAATCCCGCAATAAGTGGCATAATTGTATTTTATGAAAGCACAAAGTTTGAACTAAAGCTAACAGAACATTGTTATTAGGTAAAGATGCCATAAAAGAGGTTGGAAAATACACTCACTTTGGGTATATCTTTTTTCAAGAATGTGGGATCGCAGGAAAACTGTAGCTTTCACTTATAAATTTAAAAAACACACAACTAATTACCTTCATTCTGTTTTTTTGTTTGTTTTCCATTTCATATAAATTAAAATACCGACATTTTATTTTTAACACTTGGTCTGCTGATAGAAAGGGATCAAATTAACATTAGTAGAGCAAAAGTCTTTATTACTGTCACTTTTCCTATCAGGCTTAAATTACGATGTTCCCACTTTTTCAAGATGAAATAAAATTTCTTGGATCACTTTTGGTCGATGTTTTCGTTTATTAATTTTGTTAAATGTAATTCAGACTGCTCTTGCATTTTCAGATGTCGATGTAAATGCTTTTTTGTACAGAAATTAACATTTATGTTTCTCGTATCCACTCGTGACATTTCCGTTCTATTTATGTTCAGTTATAAAGCAGACCTTTGAAATAACTCTATTTAAGACATAAAAGTTCGAAAGAGTGTTTGTTTCATTTAACAAAGAATGTTATATCTGCGCTAAGGGTTTGATTTATTTCCTCTTGTCCAATTATAAATTCTTGTATATCTTTAATTTTCGTTTATGTTATATATAATGTGAGCACTTCTACACAAATAAAAAATGTTAATAAAGGCAACCTTTGCGAACACCTCTCCCAACTTTAAAGGATTCTGACATATGGCCTTTATTTATGTTGATACTTTGAATGTCGCTATATAAGAGACCCCCACTGTATAATGTCTTCGCCAAAATTAAAAAGATGTAGAAGTCAAAAGTATGGTCAATACTATCAAATACTTTCTGAATGTTTACGAAGACACAGCAATCCTTGTAGTTGAGTTGTTTCTTAATATTATATTATATCCGTAAGATTTCTTAAATTTTCCATATATAACTGCATTCAATAAACCACTCCATAAATTGTCTTTAATAGTTTATATAATCGTCTTTTTTTTTGTTCTGTTAGCTATAGCATTGGCTGCAGTTTTGTAGTCAATATTTAACAATTGGTCTCCAACAGGCTAAATCTAAATCTTCTAGGTTTCTGTATGGTTTTGGTAAGTTCTGTTATTCCTTGTTATCGAAGCAGGGTTAGAACATCAGTTTTAAATGAATAATTTAAAGAGTCAGCGAAAACTGCGAAATAAAACTACTGTTAAATCATCAGACCCAGGATTTTCGTTGTTCTTTATTTCTTTAATAGTTTGCAATCTCGCGTATTCTGCAAGCCAACCTTCGCACAAATCCCTTTCGGTATCGTTTGTTTTTGTTGGTTTAAAAACATATTTGATATTATTATACATTTTACTATCTTTGCATATAATCTTTTATAATAGGATCATAAAAAAGAGAATTATTACAAATATTAAATTCTTTTGAACTGCCACTGAGGTGCTTAAACCTGTGTAATGTGAAGACTTATAATTGAAGATATATCAATGATTTACGACATTATTGATGACATATGACTAAACAACAACGTGACTGAAGACATGTGAATAGAGAGCATAATAAAGATGAATTAATAAATCTAAATGAAGACTTTTAACTCAGAACGTATGACTGAATAAGAATATATGACAAAGTCCTATGAGTATTGCAACATATACCAAACTCCGAAAAGGCACAGAACAAAGGTATTTCACATGCAAGCCAAGCGCAAAGTAGGAACAAGTTTGTGATGAGTCATTTAAGGAAAAGAGCAAACCCGACAATTACCGCCTTGGAACGGTCAGTCGGCAATATAGACCGACTGGGGTGCTTAAACCGATTTTACAGAGCTCTAACCTCGCACTTTCTGACGAGTTTCTCAAATGCAAGCAACGAAAAGAAAAAGGAACTATTTGAAAACAAAATGTCCATGCGCTGATATTTTCTATACGTTATGACGAAAGTAGTGACGTCATCGAAAAATAATGTCCACATAGTGTTCAGAAAAGGAATATGGTATTATTTTGATTTGAAAAACTAAACAAAAATGGTTGACCACAAATAAAATTAATTTTCTGAATCATGAACAAACATGACCAGAGACGAATAAATGGTTGTAGCATTCTGATCATGTGAAGATGGAATTGAAGAACCAAAGTTCAATGTCCATCAAAGGAAATACACGTAACAATCCTTATAGGATGAATTAAATGACAACATAGATTACACGCACGGGGAGATATGAATTAAGATGCATGAGTGGAAACATATGAACAAAGATTTATGAGTGAACATATAAATAAAGATGTATGATTAAAAGCATAAGAATAAAGTCATGAATGAAGACATTAATAACTTCATATTAACAGATCATGAAATTAAGACATATTATTGAAGACATGAATGAAGACATTAGGATGAAGATATATAACTGCTGACATATGAATCATGTGGATAAATATACAAAAGAAAACATGAATGAAGACGTGATTTAATAGATATACATGAAAACATATAAATGAAAACATATTTATAAAGATATTAAACTGAAGACATTAATACACGTCACATATAAATAAATTACAAGATAAACAAGAAAAGGTTGATGCAGAGCATCAAAGTCGCCGGAAAATAATGTAACAATAAAATGTTGTAAACAGAGCAGTCAACAAAAGAAATTGTTTTCGCAATGCAGTTGCATATATGAGCCTTGATAATCTTATATCTCGAATCAATATTTACATTAGTAATTAACAGAACAACTCCATTGTATATATACAGGTCCTGTTTTAATACATAAATCATCCTTTAAATCAACCATCAATAAAATTTTCTTAATACACAATAATTTACCCTTTAATTCTTAAGAAAATTTCCCGAACTGTTTCGGTCATTACAAGGTTAATTCGTACCGATATTGTTTCGTATACATGTATATGCGAAGTTACTTGGTATGTAATGATCCAATTATGTACTTCAGGGCGCATTTAAGTCGTTATTACTGGTCATTAAATGTTGACATATATGAAAATATAAATATATACCTCTATTATCCATACCACACCAATTTCAGTCAGAAACAAACCTTAAACTAGGTTTAATTCATATGTGGCACATTTTACATTATCACCGTTTGGTCGTTGTCACATGAATGTCTGGAAATTCAAAACAGATGGAAAAAACTCGGTACCATATGCGTGGTAATTAGCTTGTATACCAATTGCTAATTTTTAGACCATTTCTGTATAAAGTGACTGACGACGAAATTTTACACATCTGTCTATTAAAATGTTTCTGTAGAAGTGTAATTAGTGCAGTCTGTCCTTTCATACGAAATAGTGCAGTTGTGTAATATAAAAACAAGATAAGTCGTTGATTCGATGCATCAAAGGCGACGCAAAAATGGGACAGGTAAACAAGTTAAAGCAATATGGAAACAAGTATCGAAGACGCATATATTTTAACGTCAACTTCTATGCGCACTCACTAGCAATACGAAGCCATCGTCGTCTGCTGGAAATCACGTTCCGCCTGAGCGAGTCCCCAAAAATGACCAATTTTTCTAACCATTCAAGTTATGTTAATGTTAATGCCATGTTTATGGCGTTTATATATAGAATATATTACTATTATATATATATTATGCTTACTACTGTCCGTACAATTTATTCCAAGAAACTTTAAGAATTGAACATTATAAACATTATAAATAATTAACAAGCAATGACAAGTTAGTAATTTTGGTCAATACTCATACTCGAAAATGTGCTAAGTTTCTGTCAAAATCATTGTTCATATCATCTTTAAATTTTATGATTGTTTTGTTTTCGCTGTACATGTCAATTTCAAAACTATTCTGTACGAATGTACATTGGTATATAAATGACCATTTAAACACTATGATGAAAATAGAATATCCTTCATTTATAATACATACATGCAGAAAGTTGCAGATTGAATGGTTTCATATAAATAAGCTAATCGCATGCGCAAATCAGATTGCTCTCTTTTTGTACATATTATATTTGAAGATATTTTATGCGGGTACATTGGTGAGTTGTGGTTGGTAACATGATATGCGTCTGTTACAGAGCAGACAAACCGGGATGCAGAATTACATATTTACTTTAGTGCATGAACAATTTACGCTATTGTACTTATGTCTACTGTGCGATATTAATTTATTTTTTTCTTCATGGTAACTTAAACGTCGGGTGCTATTTTGTTTTAATTTTATTTTGTTTATAATTGTATTTAGTTTTAACACAAGTCACAATAATAAAAAATATCTTATCTGTTGCAAATAACAATTATAAAGCAATAGTGGATAGTCTAGTTTCCATCCCCTGCCAGAGATATCGTTTTTACTCTTGTATTTTCGTGTAATGGGCATGTATATAGAGAGTACTTTGTTCCCTTAATCTTGTTTAAAACACATGCTTTCTGTGGCGTCTTGGATGTCGCAGATCCGTGATATTCAATGCTGTTAATCATTTGCTTGAAATATCACACACAGGTACGGATGAAGAGCGTGGTCTGTTAAAATGGCGTCAACACGGTGGTGCGGAAGAGACGACTCCCACGTCAAAGAACGACATGAGGATCTACGATATTCCCCTCATACAGCCGTATCTTAACCGCTTAACAATCTGCCGCTATCTACCATTTTGTCCTACATTTGGGAGAAAAGGAAAAATCACAAGCGAATGTCCCGGTAAAGAACAAGTTATTGTAATTGATTCTGAAAACATGAATGAAAACGATGCACGGAATGACAACACTAACACGACTAAATTATGATCCGAATTATGTTTTATATTTCATTTCATTTCTTGCCAAACATAAAATATATATATCATCTTGTCAAAAGAATAAAACTAACAACTTAGTTTAGGTGTCCCAGCAAGCAGGTTAATTTATCGACTGGAAAAGAGCGGGTTCTAAACATTCTCCATGAATAAAAGCATAGCGAAAAAACAAACAACTGGATATAAATACACACACCCTTAAACGAACTCTGTAAAAAATGAGCCTTTAACTTTTTCACTGCTCTAACCTTAGCCTTGCTAATTCGCTTTTCGTCCTTACTATCAGAACCTAAAGTAGGTTTTTCATATTCTGATACAGTGGCCCAGCCCACGGGGAAAGAATCCGCAAGTCTTATAATCTTATTTCTAATATCTTCTTATATCTAATTTATTTAAACCATATTTGCATTTTTCCTTGGCAAGACTGAGGCTGTCACAGTTAACAACAGAGTCAAGCAAAACACAAAGTTCAGCATTTAATGTATTTTGAACTTTACATGAAGCACTTTTGAATGTTGGAATATCCAACTTCATAACAGGTTTTGTTGGCATAACTCTTTCGTGAAAGAGTTAATTGTGAATCGAAGTACAGCCCAAAAGCTTCAAACAGTTCTCCATCCCTAACCCACGAGGGCCTACCTTCACTTTGACCACGTGGCATTTACGTTTAACATAATACTTATAGACATAAATTTATGTGGCTATGATGTATATGTTTTAATTTTATTGAAATTATAATATATGAAATATGAACTACTAGGTATATGAGAGTTTCACCTTTTTTTTACTGTATCTTAAAAAGTTGCACTGTTAATATTTCTTATTTTGCAAGTTATACCCTGCATATAAAAAGTTTGGGATGGACTTTACGTCGCATTTATGTTGAGTATCTCCGTATGTTTATGATATGGTCTGTGCTTAGCTATGTCACCATGAGTGTTCAAGGCGTGTGTGTATATTTTATTTCTTATTACAACCCAATGGTACAACCGAAAGAAAAAAGAACAACATGTTTAAAAGTCATTCCAAACTCCATGGTGATATTTTATGCAGATATGGTTATATTATTAAATCCAACAGACCTAATGTAGTCCATTGATATATCATGATATTCTATGTAAATGCATATGTATATTTTAATAAACTGGTAAAGAATGTTCCTGAATGTAACATGTGAGAAAAATTTCCCCATGAAAAAAAAAACTATAAACAAGGTACATATTGTATTAGATATGTAAACATCAGTGTCCTAAAACTGGACACAAGGTCATTAACGGGCAAAGCGCTAACACAACGTACTGACTTTTTGCCCATTTTCTTTTTATGTGAACTTCTGTAATCTCAGTTTAATCTTATGTGTATTGTTTTATTTGTTTAAATTTGATGAAATAAAATTTGCCTTACCTATTAGTCCTTATTTCTTATTTCCTTTAATATGTTACTCACTTTCCTTATCATACAAGTCCCTGCAGTTAACGGTTTTATTTCTGTATTTTTGTATGTTTTATATATATATAATATTATTTTTGTAGTTTTCAAAATACTTGAAAAGCAAATGCATTATGAAGATATGACAAGTACCTTTTTCATTTAACAACAAATATTTAAACTGAAAGTCGCACTAGACAAAGATTCAGATATGTCAGTTCAAAGTAAAATGTGATAGAAAGTTCGGCGACGAGACATTACACCAAAAATAGAGAAAACATAAGAATCATGTCTTGCTATAATCGAACATTCCTTCCTCTGGACAATCATCCCTAAGATGTTTCTGGTGCAATAAGACTTCAACGATCACGAATACGCCACGGAAAAAGTTCATAAAAAGTGATAGATGTAGTTTATAGAATTATTTCATCCTATAAACTCAAATTAACTGTTTACGTCTCGTTAGATATACAACTATTACTGCATTTTAGTAGAGATAACCAAACATTTATTTGTTTTGCTTTGATGACGTCATAGGCACCAAAATTATTAATTTCGCGGGGTTTTACCGTCATACATACTAGGCCAATCGGAGCTCCTCGGGTAATTCCGTCCTCGGGAAAACCAACCCTCGGATGTATCTGGTGCAATGACACTCACAGAAGACATGGTGGTTTTGTTCGCCGAAAGTCGGAAGAAGAAAATACCTAAAATGTAGTTCGCACAATACATAAATGGAATTGTTTGACAGCTGTGTGTCTGCTGCGCTGGATAAATTAAAATTGGATGATTTAAATTTGAAGCCGCAATAAATTGAAATTAGACAGGCATTGTTTGAGGGGAGAGATATGCTGGCCGTGTAATACCAACAGGTACCGATGAAGAGCGTGGTCTGTTAAAATGGCGTCAACACGGTGAAGCAGAAGAGACGACTCCCACGTCTAAGAACGACATGAGGATCTACGATATTCCCCTCATACAGCCGTATCTTAACCGCTCAACAATCTGCCGCTATCTGTCAAAGTTTGATATGTCCGATACTTCCCTTTATCCCACCATCTCTGTAAATATCGATTGATGTAGCCCGTGTGATAAAGAGGAGCTTTATCAACCGATATTCGCATACCTGCTCTAAGCCGGACTACTTTTTTACGAAACGAACGGGAATGTTTACGTAAACTCATTTATCGCGTAATTATGCTTGTGATCACCCCAAAAATGTCCATAATATATAGATTGGTTAAATAGAGCAAACGAGGCCATTAAAAAAGAGATGAGCGCGGATTCGATCTCTGAACTGTAGGATTGAAAATTTAAGTAGCCGACTGAGCTCACCGGACAGTAAATCTTGATCTTCCGAAGTTTTATTTAACAATGATATATAAAATTTGTACAAAAATATATATAAAAGCTTTATTAATCAAAATGTACACATTTTCAAAAATCTGAAACAACATGTAATACAGGCTTGTGATTGAAACTGTTTAGGAATAGTTATAAAATCAATAAAAGTACGAATTTGTATTCTGCAAAAATAAAAACAACTGTCAAAATGCCAGATCATGTGAGCCCTGTTGTTTTAATGTAATTTGGTGTGAATTGAAAGATTTTGATGAAGACTCATGTGAAAACATAAGCAGTGTTGAAAAGATACTCTACGAGGAATTCGAGGCAAAATTTGGCTTTAGTCCGAACATTTTTGAGAAGGAAATTGATGTTGACTCGTCAGAGCGTCGTGCTCTCTGATTTTCTTAGCCTCGCATGATAACAGTTATCTATATCAACACTAACCTGGTATTCTCTCTCTATATATATCGTCTGTTTCTGTAAATAAACATATAACTGTATTAATATTGCAGTACGCAGAAAAACAATGTTTATTCACTGCAGTGAGCTGTCATCCGAGCTGCCTTCTTTGGTTTGAAGTATGTCACAAAAATAGTCCTATTTACGGAAATGGTCGAGGAGATCCGGCTGCCTGTAAACATCCGAGAGTTGATTCCTGAATTATCCGAGGCTTTCCGATTGGGTACGTTCCGTCGGCAAAATGACCAATTAGGGTGCTTAAACCGGTTTACATAGCTCTAAATTCACTTTCGTATTGTTTTTAAAAAGTGGAACTGATATAAACGCTCCACATATTGGCCTGAAACAAAACAACCGAAAGAGGACGTAAAGTAAAAACATTGTGACGTCATTTTAATAATAATGCCCACTGTGTAGTCGGTAAAGAGAGCAATCGGTACTCCACTGGTAATTCCGTCCTCGGGACAATAATCCCTTGGATGTTATCTGGTGAAATTCTACTTAAAGAAACACGATCGTTTTGTTCACCGGAAGAAGAATACGCCATAAAAAGTTCTTTGAAAATGCGATAGGTATAGTCTAAATGATTATTTCAGCATATACACTTTTATTTATCAATTTAGCTATTCACATCTCGATAGATAAACAACTGTTACTGCATTTTCAGCAGAGATAACTAAACATTTATCTTTTTTTTGTTTTAATGACGCCATATGCACCGACATGTTTACTTTCGCGGAGTTTGCTCATCATGTATGTACGCTTTTTCCTCAGAGACACACTCCTCACACTGGTTACTTTTCTCTCTTTTTCTTCAAGACTAACAACCTAGCGTCTCGAAAAGCACTTTACCATGTTTGTGTATATCGATATCTATGTAAATGCAAAAATAATCCACACGCAGGGGTTATTGTTTTCTGCAAGACCCTTAATGTGTTACGTAGAGATTGGCCTGGGATGTTATGGATATACCCGGTATTAGATACGATGATGCGAATGCATAGCCGTGGATTCTATCAATCTCGAAGTCAGAGGTCACTTGCCTTTCAGGACAAAGTAAAACGAGATTTGAACGAGATAATTATATTTTGGGTATGGTTTTAATACTGTTTAAACCACAACAGCTCTGCTTTAACTAGTATACTAATTATAATTGAACCTTGAAAACAAATGGTCTTAAGTGTATTTCATTTAATCATATGGATCATTTAACATGGACATCGACATGGATAAACAAATGAACAATCACCAATATGATCACGTGCTTTTCGAGACCACGGTGGTTACTGTAGTACTTCGAAAAATAACCAGTAGGAGTAGCGTGGCTTCAATCGTTGATTTACAGCTCAGTGGAGGGAATCAGATTGAGGTGGTGGTACTGATACATTTATGCTACTTCATTTTATCAGTGTCAACAAAGACACGTGTGACAGCTTCTGATGCGTTGTTTACTGTGTTAAAAAATTAACGTGGATGATGGAATGAAAAACATCAGATAAGATCGTGGTTTCAAATTGTGTGTGCGGTGTAGTTGCAGGCAAAGAATGTCATCAGAGAAGGATTACACTGAAGTGCCAATGATTTATAATGAAGAGCAGGTAGTTGTATGGTCTCTTTTTCAATGTCAAATAGGTATACGTAATTTATTTATAAGTAAATAAGTTTAAAGATATACATTGCTATATAGACACATAGGTTCTTGGTTATTATAACTATGTAGTTATTGTATGTATATTACTGCATAGACACATAGGTTCTCGGTTATTAAAGCTATTTAGTTAATGGATGTACATTGCTGTATAGACATATGGGTTCGTGGTATAATAGGTATATAGTTAATGGATGTACATTGCTGTATAGACACATGGGTTCATGGTTATTATTACTATATAGTTAATGGATGTACATTGCTGTAGGGACACATTGGTTCATGGTTATTATAAGTATATAGTTAATGGAGGTACATTGCTGTATAGACACAGTGGTCCTGGTGATTTTTAGTCAGCAGGTACACAATGAGTAGTAGCCGATATTAAACTAATTTAAACCTGTTTTGTTCAGCGCTTCCGTCAATAAGAGCATACATTAAAACTGTTTCGCGGCTGTTGATGAGCAATGTTTATAATATTTGAAATTATCGCTAAAAGCTATGTTTATAAGCAAAAATGAACTTCCCGTAGTTTGATGTATAGTTTATGATGTATTCTGGAAAATCCGAACGTTTACATGAATTTAAAATGTTTTTTCCCTGTAAAGTTGACAACAAAAAGTTAGATTAAACATCAGCATACATACAGACCCGTGTTTAACAATGATAAAAATGCAAATACGTTGCATGAATAAAAGTGCTGCCCAAAATGGCATTGGAGACATATTTGGTGTTTAGCTTAATTACATTGCCTGCTAAGCACATATTGATAACATAACTCAATCGATCAATCATCATCGTCTTCGTCATCGTAGTGGTAGACGTCATCATCATCATCATCATCATCATCATCATTAGTTTATAAACAACACTCCCTTTTCTGGTGATTCATTATTGCCACAAACACCTAGACCTACCACAGCCTGCCATGTATTGTCATTTGAATCATTGCACGCTACATACTGAATTCTTAGTTTACTTTCCACAACTTCATGTTAAGGTCAAATATGCACTTTTAACATTTAGTAGCATATAGTGTAGATTGTGACCAGGTAGCTCCCAGTGGGGATCTGGTTGAACAAAATCTACAATATCTTCCTAAGCAAAATGAGCCTGATTAAGCTGTGCTTAGCCAGATTAAACTTAGCACTTAACTGTGCAAAAACAAACCCACAAACTATTTTATTCTTCTGTGACTAGTAATGCCGTGTGCAAAACAAAAGCAATAGTTTGTTATTGTTGTGGTTTGCCGTATTCTTCAAACCACCATAACAGCCACTTTAATCATCATCAGTACAAACATACACACTCTTTAAATTTTTAATCTAAATATCCTTGATCGAATTTTTCTATTATATTCGATATTAACTGTCTATGCAAAAAATCAAAAAGTGTCTTTTTTGTCCGTCTGTTTAAACCCAAAAAGAACTTTTGTCTGCCTTTGCCAAATAAAAAGGATCTGAACATTGTCTGCTTATACCCACTTTTACTAGAGCTTTTGAACGTCCATTCTGATTTAGAAATAAATGGTGACTAAACCGCTTATCTAAAATCGAAATTTCTTGTCCATCAATGCAAAATATGCACAAGATTTTTACCAAAGAAATTTGGACATTCTCTTTTTCTACGTATTTTAGGACCCAGAGACTAAATTGCCACATTATGATGCAGCACCGGAAGTGTGTAACATAGGGCCCGGAAGTAAGTCCGCAGAGAAGGCAATGGGGACAGAAGCTGGGTCATCGCCTCAATCCAAGCCTAATGCGGTTACGTACGGCGTCGAGGACACGCCTCCTTGGTACCTTTGCATACTGCTAGGATTTCAGGTACTTCGGGAAATTTCTTTGCTGTTGGATACACACCTTATTAATTATAGCTGCATTTGTCAGTAATTATACGAGAATAAGTTGATATTTTAAAAGAAATCATTCCTATCACAGTCTGCTTTCTCATTAACATGTAAACAGCAGTAGAAAGTTTCCACTCGATGTCATAGGTACTGCTAAAACTGTTTAAGGCAGTCACCTTTGAAGGCAGAAGCTAATGCGGCCGAAAACTGGAAATATGTGCTGTGTTAAACTCACCACTGTGTTTTTATTTTCAGTCTATTAAACTGAATTATATTTCAGATTTAACAGCTTTTATAAAGTATTTTGAATATCAAAACAATATTTTGATAGTTTAAAAGGTACAAAGAGTACAACCAAAAATGACGCACTGTTCATTTTGATTAAGTTTAAGCCAATAATTTTAATTATTTCTGTGTATTAATTATTTCTGCATTTATCAATATTGTATTTTAAGAATATGAATTTTCAGAGCTTTTCAGTGGTGTATAACATTTATTTTTTTACCATAAAATGAAGATCTTACAAATAAATTTTACGCTCCCATACAATTCATCTGAAAAGAACTTGAAGTTGCCATCAAAGATGGCTGCCAAGATAAGGGATCTTCACTGATGTGGAAACTATCTATACCGTTTAATTGTTCCATGAAATGTTTCTATAATGACGAAAATAGTTAGACTGATGTGAAAGATGGACCGTATCAACTTTAATGTTTTGCCAAACCAGGTGAACCATCTGACATTGCGGGCATAATGAAAGTTGAAAAATGCGATGTACACAAGAGCCTTGATGCAGAACATCAAAATTCATCATAGGTCGCTGTCGATGCCCTGTTCATTAATGGAACATTTTTGATAAGAGGACAGATTATAGTTAGGCTTTCTTGTTACTGTAATAAAGCTGTTTTTCTTGTGTTGAGTTATTGTGTGCTATAACTTTTACCCATTTCTACCCCAGCACTATCTTACGGCGTTTAGCTCCATTATCTCTGCTCCCCTTGTTCTGGCTGGTCCGTTTTGTATGGACAACGATTTTGTGGGACTCGGCGAACTTATCAGCACAATATTCTTCGTATCCGGGATCGCCACTCTCTTACAGACAACGTTCGGAGTTAGGTAATCACTGTAGTGGCTAATTTTTTATTTGAGTTACATTTAAACAAGAACACGGATGTGAGGGAATCCATGACGCCACAAAGAGCAAGCTGTTCAGGAGGAAAATGAATTTGCTGTATACATGACTTATAGTTTGTTTTATTCTTCGTCGTCTGCTACATCTTTTTTTTATTGTACGCTATACCCATAACTTCAACATCCTCGATTATTTCTTGAAAGAAGACCTTGCCAGACAGATTCGAATTTCTTTCACTGTCCGATACATTAATGGCATATTTTAAAAGTTGCTAGCTGCACTTTCAGTATAAGCAAATTTGGTTCTTTTCTTTAACAAAATTAGGCCAATCGCAATTTCTCTGTTGAAAAGTGACCGAGCTAATCCGATAGGGAAACATATGTATTGCATAGACGTTTTGATTTATAATGTCATCATTCTTTAATCTGGAAACTGAGAGCATTCTAAGACTTCAACGCAAATTGTTAAAACATCGGGCTCTGGTGTCACTAAATGAGGAATACGCAGGGACATAGTTTGGAGATTAAAGCCGCCAGCTCGAAGGTCAATCAGATGACTTTCTCACGTGAACTCGAAACTAGGGGCTAAGGGTTCACAGTGGGTGATTTCAACCGACTGCCTTAAGGCTTCCCTGTTCGGTTTTGTATTTCGCAGTTATTTGTGTATTATTTATAAATGTCACAAACTAACAACGGTGCCATTGTTAACATTACCTCGGTTTAGGAAAGTTCGTCAGAAACCTTTTACAGTAATTTACCACATGAAAGAGGTGTATACAATTTCCGGAAGTAGCCAAGTTGAGAAAAGGCTAAAATAAAAAAACAATATATATTGGATTGTTTGCATTATTGTTGCGCTATCAATATTTCAGTTAAACGAGTGACAAAAACACAATTATGCCATCACGTACGGATTAATATATAACCATCTTCAGGTGATTAATACCAGCCTAGCAAGTCATTTCTTAACAATGCACCAGAATAAGGAAAGTTCGTAAATCACTTTTGACGTTTTTTAAAATTTTGTTATCGTCAACTAGGATTTGCAATTTTGAGTCTAGCACATTGTCTATTAAGGCAATAAAGACAGTGCTTCAGTTTCTTGCTTGAGTCGAAGTAGATTTAGGTTCATACTGTTGAGCGCAGTTTTGGTTGTGCCTTTTGTTTCATCAATCCCGAAGAATATCAATGCGCGTTCATCGATGCATGTCTATGTTCAGTTCTTGTACGTATCGATGCTCAAAAAGTTTCTCCAAGCCTCATTAACGCGACATATTTATTTGAAGATAGTTTCTTTTATTTATTGCACCGACACAATAATAGTCATCGGTTAACGTAAAAAGCTCATAAACTGCATCAAGCAACCAAAGTTATTGCGATATTTACGCAAAGAAAGATTCAGGTCTTCAAGCGTCTCTATTTTGCCGAATGAAATGTTCTGAAACATTCAACTACACAAGCTACCACGAAACGTTTGTTAAAGTACGACCTGTATAATCGCCTTAAGATAGTCTGACATTATTCCACCTCATGATGCTTTGACCAACATGTATCATAACACAGTCTGCACCTTATTCAGCCGCACGTAGAAAGTGATAAGAGTAATTAATAAGAAACTGTACTGTAACAAACACCACGTTCTGATTCAGCCACTGCATGTAGGTACCGGTAGGTACTCAAACCATCGTAGCTTACCTAAGCATCATAACCGTTTAAGGTATTAATGTGACTTTTGAAGAGATAACAAGACTTACAATATTTATATAGAGGTCTTCTAAAATATATTAATTGATCTAAGTACAACTAAGCATCGATTCTAACGATAAATCAAATGCGTTTCTAAACGACATTTCCTTTGCAATTTTATACACGTTCAATGCCTTGAACAAAATTTAACAACAATGTGTTATCTACCCTTTCCAGATTGCCCATTATCCAGGGGGCGACATCTGCCTTTTTGATTCCGACGATTTCAGTGATGGCCCTACCGCAGTGGCAGTGCCAGTACACAGAGGCTAGGAAAAGTAAGTCCACAGTTAATGAACAGAACAAAACAGTTTCTTTTCGGATATGCATTTACACTGTAATCTATTGTTAATTACTTCACTTCAGAACAATACATCAAATCGTCACGTAAGATCAATTGGTATATGTTTATTTTTTTATTTGATATTTATTTTCCTAAAAAAGGAGCCCAATCAGTGTTTTATATGACTCTTACGGTAAAAAATAAAAACAAAACAAATCATGTTCACAGCTGAAATGATAATCAAATATATGTTTATAGCAGAACGTATAATAAATTGCTGAAGGTATTTGGTGTCGACAATATGTATAATTTTTTATCAAATTATAATAATTCAGAGCCTTGTGCACTGTACATCGTCAAATAAACATTTTATACATATTTATAAAAGATGTCAATGATTTTAGAGATTTAAAGCTGGTCATACTTTCATGAATTTAAATGCAGATTTCTATCAGGGTGTCGGGTCATAGAGGTCCTAGTTTAGACCCTGTCCAAAACGACCCAGGCCAAAAAAGGCCCACCTTTTAAGGATAGTGGAACGGCCCACAAATAAGGGTGTGAAAAAGGCCCATATGTGTGTTGTAATATTTAAATGTATGTTATTGATTTGTTCAAGTAGCATATTGATCGTTCTTGTATATTATTAAATGAATTATTGGTTGTTTCGCGTTTCATCTTGTGATTACTGTATGGAAGTGTTTGCATTTTAGGTCTTTAACATTCTTTTATCTTTTAACGCGAAATGTACTTACTTCTATTTTTGAGGCGGTTTTTATGTGATTAAATGTATTCTTTATAAAATACCGATAATTATCTTCATTAAACTCTAATAAAATTAAGGACGTGATAAACTTGTTATTAATGAAATTGATCTACAATGATGATAAAAGATGTAGGGCCTGTGCTACGGGTCTTTCTGGTCCAGGCCGTTTTGGTTCTAAGCAGTTTTGCTATGTGGCCTTTTCGGTTTTGGGGCTTGTTGGTATCGATGCTATATCAGGACACATTCGTTGTAATGGATACATTAATAGAAATACAATCTATGTCATAAGCTTTAAGTACACAAGCGAATAAGTATTCAATAAATTACAGACACAAAGTGAACGTTTTACTGTAATAATCCTTTACTATATTTAGTGACCACCAAAAATGGTATTGCATTCAGATTCAGTTAAGAAAATTTGGAATCTTTTCCATCACACATAATATTTTGTTTCACCAGAACACATATTGTTACAGCGGACCCACTTCTAAACAACAGCACGCTGCCAGAGCCGGGAAGTGACGGCCATAAAGCAATATGGCAAGCACGTATTGCGGAGGTGGGTGTAACGACCAAAGCATACTTTAGTTTAGGAACGACCAAAGCTTACTTTTGTTTAGACTAATTTCCCAAGTAAAGTAATTTCCACAAAGGACATTCACATATACACTTCTCCCAGTCGGCCTTTTCATGCATAATAAAAACTTAAAAGCACAACTTTACTTAAATACCATCCAAATCAAAAACGTAATGCTAAAAGGTTTTGTTTGCGTTTCAAAGGAACAACTAGAAGTTAAAACTTGGGCGTTTACAGTCATTAAGGAAGCAAGTTCCTTTTAACTAAAATTATGCATTTTGGGCAATTTCTTGGTAGAATCGGTACTTCGGTATTATATGTGTAAAACTTGAGCAATTAAAAAAAAGATAGTCTGGCCCAAAGACAAACATTCTGTCATGTCTGAATACCCTGATCATTCACTCTCCATAAATGGATTTTCATTAATGAAGATAAGAGTTTTGGTATTGAATGTTGTAATTTCGAATATCATCACGATTATTTATACCTGCAAACAATATACAATTGCTTTAAAACTTTATATGGTGACTATGAAACAATACCGAATATGCATTGTATGATAATTAATATTTTCTTAAAAGCATGACATCATCTAGAAACCACGATTTCAATGAGGAGATACAATTATATAAAAGAATATCGAGACACAATTATATAAAAAATACAGTTATATATGTGTATAGTTTTCTAAATTTACATTATTATATTTGATATTTAAACTTGAAATTAATATTTTATTTAGAAAGTGTCAGTCTCTCAGACACATTTACTTCAGTTAATGTATTAAAGGCCATACACGTTTATGGTTTCAGACCAAAGACGACCCATTCATTCTAATAATAGCTATGTTTAGTAAACAGATCATAATCAAATTTAGTTATTACAATTGTTATCTCAGTCTTTAAAAAAGAGAATACCCACAAATTTCCCTCTGCCATTCAGCTATCCCACTTTAAGTAATAGTACCGCCACACATTTTCTGCAATATAATATGACAAAACTACTCCATCATCAGTAATAGTGCCGCCAGTAATTGTAGTAATATGACAGGACACAGTTACACCAGCATCAGTAATAGTGCCACCAGTAACCTTTTGCAATATGACATGACACAGCTACACTATCTTCAGTAATAGTGCAATTAGTAACCTTTTGCAATATGACATGACATAGTTACACCACGTTCAGAAATGGTGCTGCCAGTAATCGTCTGCAATATGACATGGCACAGTTACACACCCTTAAGTAATAGTGCCGCCAGTAATCGTATGCAGTTTGACATGACACAGCTATACTATCTTCAGTAATTGTGCCACCAGTAATTGTCTGCAATATGGCATGACACAGTTACACCACCTTCAGTGTGTGTGTGTGTAATAGTGCCGCCAGAAATCGTCTGCAATATGACATGAGACAGTTATACCACCTTGAGTAATAGTGCCACCAGAAATTGTCTGCAATATGACATGAGACAGTTATACCACCTTGAGTAAAAGTGTCGCCAGTAATCGTCTGCAGTATAAGATAACACAGTTACACCACCTTCAGTGTGTGTATGTGTAATGGTGCCGCCAGAAATCGTCTGTAGTATGACATGAGACAGTTATACCACCTTGAGTAAAAGTGCCTCCAGTAATCGTCTGCAGTATGAGATGACACAGTTACACCACCTTCAGTGTGTGATTAATAGTACCGCTAGTAATCGTCTGCAATATGACATGAGACAGTTACACCACCTACAGAAAAAGGGCCACCAGTAACCTTCTGCAATATGACATTACACAGCTACACCACCATCAGTAATATTGCCACTATTAATTTCTGGCAATCTGACAGGACACAGCTACACCACCATCAGTAATATTGCCACTATTAATTTCTGGCAATCTGACAGGACACAGCTACACCACTTTCAGTAATAGTGCCACCAGAATTCTTCTGCAATATGACATGACACAGCTACCCTGTATTCAGCAAATGTGCCACCAGTTATTTTCTGCAATATGACATGACACAGATACACAACTTTCAGTAATAGTGCCATCAGAACTCTTCTGCAATATGACATGACATAGCTACCCTGTATTTAGCAAATGTGCCGCCAGTAATCTCCTGCATTATAACATGACACGGCTACACCACCTCCCGTAATAGTGCAGCCAGTAATCTCCTGCAATATGACATGATACAGCTACACCACCTTCAGTAATAGTACCGTCAGTAATCTCCTGCAATATGACATGACACACCTACATCACCTTTAGTAATAGTGCTGCCAGTAATCGTTTGCACCATAACATGACACAGCTACACCACCTTGAGTAATAGTGCCGCAAATTATCTTCCACAATATGACATGACATTGCAACACGACATGGGAAAAGCTGTATTAGTCTCCTGGGTTCTTACCCGGCTCGTCGGTCATTTTTCATGTTTTAATTGGAGCGTGATTTCGCATTTTCATAAAAATCGTTAAGAGCATCCATCTCCAGCCTTTTGTAAAGTTTCAGCAAATATTTCGATTTTATGAAGACTTGATATTTTCCTTTCTATTTCAGATTCAAGGCGCTATCATGGTGGCCTCGTGTTTCCAAGTCCTCGTCGGACTTTCTGGTCTGGTTGGTCTCCTACTGAAGTACATTGGGCCACTGGCTATCACTCCCACTATCACCCTCATTGGTCTGTCACTGTTCAAGGAAGCTGCAGACAAAGCCGCATCCCAGTGGTACATAGCACTCATGTAAGAATATATATGTATAGTAGTGTCGTCTTAAATTCACATTTAAAATTAGTATATCGTCATTCTATTACATTATGTATGTGTCGTTTAATTTTAAACAAAAAGTATTATGTCCTTTTCTTTTAAACATTTTACGTACTGTTCGAACTTACCTTAGTAGAGACACCAACACGTTTTTATTTAACCATTGCTTTTCATTTTAAAGTGACGAGTGACAAAAATATCTGATAATATTGCTGATAAAATCAGACCTAGACCTAGTGGCAATTTTGCAAAATTAACTGTTTGCGTTTGCCCGGCTTCATACAGTCGTTTCATCTCTGGTTATTTCCCTTTACGTGATACGGACAAACAATAACCTATTTCTATAGTAACCTGCTTTCATACATTCAACGAAATTGGCCAGGAATGGTGGACATACATAGGCAAATGTTGCCTTTTTCATAAGTATAAATAACGATAAAAACACGCATAAAATAACAATATGTCCACCCCTTTAAGATAACTATTTTGCATTTAAGCGCACATACTGTATATCATTTTGCAGTTGACAACAAATCCTGTATACCATCTTGCATCTGATCCAACATCCTGTGTGCCATTTTGCAGCTGATCCGATATACCATTTATGGTGTAAATTTTAAATTACGATTGTATAGCATTTTCATTAATGGTCTTGAGAAAATATTTGTAGACGCAGGCATGCAATGCTTAGCGACGCCGCATTCTTAAGGTCAAACATTACCTCGGTGACAATAGTCTTATTGAAATGCCGGTTAGGAGCTGTAGGACAACGCCGTAGATGTCATGAGGAAACAATTTTAATATAACCAAGAGAAAGTTGATGCAGACCATCAAAGTCGCTGGAAAAATATATCAGAAAGCTACGCATGTATAGTATAGTAGCATTTTATTCATTTTTATTTGCTTAATTTGTGGAATAAAAAATATTACAAAAGCTTATGTTGTTAACTTAGTAAATCTGTATGTGTGAATGACACTTTTTAATTAAAACAACAACATATGTGAACAACAGCTGCTCAACAAATGTCGTACAAAGTCTGAAAAGAAATAATCGTGGCACGATTGTGGTACGAAGAGAAATCTTTACAACGTGCAATCAAAACATTGAATTGACCTATAAAGACCTATTTTTGTCTTCACAGTATGTCCCCAAAAGTAAAATTCCTTACTACAGTAGTAACACCCTGAAGTTTAAATCTAACACATATGTCTATCAAAACTTTCTAGCAAATGTGCTTGGTAGTTAGTGCATTCTGTACAAATCAAAACCAAACACACCTCCACTAGATCTAATTGTTTTAATATTCACCGAGTTTTGCGCGATTAGCTCCAAAAGCTTTTTGTTGTAATGAAAGACAAAAAATGCAATTACTGATAATCAAATAAGAAAACAAGCAATTCTTTAGACGAATAAATGTTTAATCATGAATATTGCACTTAAGAGATTTTGGTCGATTTAGTCCTGCAATTCGAAAATAAGAATTTGACAATCAATATGCGTCAAAATTTACCTGTTACTTTTCTTTAGTCCTACGTTTATTTTATTGTTTATGTGGTAGTTCTCTAAAATATACAACAAAAGAAACAGAACATTTTAGTATCAATGTAACAATGTGTTTTAAACATTTTTAAAACCAACTATAAATATAGGGTCGCCTATCTCGACCCAACAAGAAAAAGTTGATGCAGAGACTCAAAGTCGCCGGAAAATAAAGTCAAAATAAAATGTTGTAAACAGAGCATTCAACAATGTTTTCGCAATGCAGTTTTATTGACTTTTACATGTTTATGACCAACAATCTTATACCTCGGACCAACATTTACATCATTAAGTAACAAGAAAATTCATGTACTGTATATGCAGGTCCTGATTAAAAAAATAAATCACCTTCCAAAATAACCATCCATAAAATATTCTGAATATACAATAGTTAACTTAAGAAAATTTCCCGAACTGTTGGTCTATGCTTGTCTTTGTTGGTCATTTTCGGTCATTGCAATGTTCATTAGTACTGATATTGTTTCGTACAAATGATCACTTACTTTAATTATATGTATTGATCCAAGCATGTGCTGCAGGGTACATATAAGTTCTGGTCAGTAAATGTAGACACAAGTAAAACCATATGAAATGTATCCCTCTGTTATCCATATCAAATTAATTTTGGTCAAAAACAAATTGACTAAGGTATATATCTGTAAATTCATGTTTTGCACATTTTATTAGCACTGTGGGACCGAGGTCACATGAGTGTTTGGAAATTCATCATATGCGGTAAAGTTCAACTACAGTACAATATGCATGGGAATTACTTGTTTATCAATCGTGAACTGCTAGCCCATTTACCGTATTAACTGCACATGCACTAAATGCATAGTGCCTCTAAAAAGTACAACAAAAAGTTTGAATTCTAACAAAATTTGAATATCGAAGAATTCTTTTTAAAACATCTATCTATTAAAATGTTTCTGTAGAAGTTTGTGATATTAAGTGCAGTCTGTCCTTGCATACGAATAAGTGCAGATGTGTAAAATAAAATAAAAATCAACAAATGATATTAGTAAGGTTTTAATTGTGATTTTTATCGAATTTCTCAAGATTATTTTATGTTTGTCTAGGTGTTAGTTATTTTGGAAAGAAAAACTAAACACTATAATGCTCGTAAATATAAAACAATGTGGTCATTTTACTGCTGAAATAGCATAAACATTACCGTTCAATTATATGATCGATTCTTAAAGCTGTGACGTCATCGTAGACATTTACAAAACCAAATATAAATACAAGAAAGAGCACACATGTGAGACAGCATGTGCTTTCAACAAGAAGATGGTTATCTGTGGACTAAACACTCGCTGTCGATTCATTGCATAAATATTTGAGAGTAACGAACCGTAACACTGATGGGAACTGCACCATCTGCTACTCTACTTCTTTGTTGTCTGCTATATCAGTTATTACAAGCTGCGTTGTTACCATCGACATTCCTGGATACTTTTGTTAAACCAAGACCTCGCCAAACGGCTGCGAATTCCTATAACTGCCTTCTACTTTTTATTATTGCAAGCTACACTTTATTGTTGCGAGCTAGACTGTTAAAAACCAGAACTTGTTCTTTTCTATCAATAGGGCCTTACAGAACAATTGCGGCTTCCTGCTTATTGACTGCTACACTATAGTCTCTATAAAAATGCATTCCATAAGAGGCACTACTCTCAAGAGCCACACATCATTCCGTGTGTAAATGTATTTTGCCCCGACTTCTTCAAATCGTTCTAATCTACGACATTATAAATACTTTCCATCAAAATCGAGACCGAATTTAAGCTACTATTGCAACGAATAGAAACCCACAAAAAAAAACAACAAAAAAAACAAACAAACAAACAAACAAAAAAGCAGATTGTTTCGTTATCATACCTTTGGACGACTGATAGACAAAATAAACATTATACTCGTATGTTGAATGATATGCACTAGAAATGTATATTACAGTAGTATTACATGGTGCAGAATTCCTGTATTAAATTACATTATATAAGTGCAAAATATTCTGCCTCCAGGACAGTGCTGCTGATCGCCCTATTCTCTCAGTTTCTCCGGAACGTGAAAATCCCGTGTCTGTCGTCAGTAAAAGGCAAGGGGTGCACTGTTGTGCCAATGCCCATCTTCAGCTTGTTTCCAGTAAGTTCTATTTATGTAACAAAGATACAGCATTAAGCACAATCTTCCGGATTATTGTATGTTTCACCTTCGTGTTACATTTTTAAATAATTTATAAAGCGACATGACCCATGCCTATCCATTTGAAACACTTTGCGGTGCTTTGTAGCGGAGTCCAACAATATGCCAATTTCAAAATATAAGTCAAACTTGTATTAAGCAGAATCCCACATCACATCAAAACATTGGCAGCGGATGGCAAGTTGGCTGCTTAAGACAAAGTATGACATCATCGAATATTTACCTTTTTCTTTTTGCAAGTTTACAAGTAAGTATTACATAAGTAGTAGTTATACTGCAAAGTTCAATGGAAGTAGATATTTATAACAACACAACAGTGCTTTAGTAATATCAACGTTCGGATCAGACCATAAGATAGTTTCTCAGCTAAATCATAAAAAAATGCTCAACAACAAACCCGCGCCGCAGGTTTCGAATCTGGCAAAACTGCCCGGTCTTTTCCTTTAATCACAATTTATCTTAAAATTTTATCACCTCCATTATATATTAATAGGACATGAAAACTTGACGCCAAACTTGTTCGTAAAACATGTAAATGCTGCTTAAATATTTAGGTGTTATTGACGATGGCCATATCGTGGATCGTGTGTGTGATCCTGACGATGTCTGGAGCACTGTCCGACGATCCCGATCACTGGGGATACTACGCCAGGACGGACACCAAGGTGGACGTCCTCTACAAGTCACAGTGGTTCCGATTTCCGTATCCGGGTACAAAGTATACTCAGCAACAGATCTGAGATTATTTTAATCGGGATTAAATAAATTAAGACCTCTTACATACATACATACATACGTACATACGTATATACCTACATTACATACGTACATTACATACAAACATTACATACATACTTTACATACATACATTACATAACATACATACATAACATTCATACATAACATACATACATAACATACATACATACATTACATACATTACATACATAACATACATAACATACATACATACATACATACATACATACATACATACATACATACATACATACATACATACAAACATACATACATATATACATATATATAAAGACGAGGAAGGTAGCTTTCCCTAATTAAGTGAATACTCCTGTAGGGGAGGGACTACAAGCCCCTTTATATGTGTTTCGTAAGCGAAGGAAAATCCCCAAAATATGCCAAAATTTTAACTATTTGTCACTTCCCGGCCTAATCTGAGTTCGTAGTAGTAAGACGATTAATGATGATAATGATGGTGATGATTATGATGATGATGATGATCCTGATGATAATGTTGTTGATGATGATGATGATAATGATGGTGATCGTGATGATTATGTTTCAGGACAATGGGGAGTCCCAACAGTGAGTACTGCCGCTGTATTTGGCCTGTTGGCCGGGGTCTTGTCTTCCATGATTGAATCTGTCGGTGACTACTACGCATGTGCAAGAATGGCCGCAGCTCCACCCCCGCCCATACATGCTGTCAACAGAGGTTCGTTTATCTTGGTGTGTTTTGTATACTAAACTATGAGCACTGAAACATGATTTAAGTCTCAAAGAGAAAAACGTATAGGCATCTTTAATCAACTAAGCGCATGAGCTAATGTTCTTTTCTTACTAGCCAGTAGCGTTCATATATATTATCTAGCATTATGCTCGTATGAATAAGAATCATTTGCAATGCCATGTTACTCTCCACACTACTTGTAGGTATCGGTATTGAAGGAATTGGTTGTATTCTGGCCGGAGCCTGGGGGTCTGGAAACGGCACCACGTCATATAGTCAGAATATAGGGGCTATCGGCATCACCAAGGTTGGTAAATATTTTAGGGATGGCAAAATTTCATCATTGAAGCATTCGAATGTTCGGAGCTTTCTTTATCCGAACGTTCGGAACAAGTTATAGATCCTACAAAACAAAGTTGAGCTGATATGGTTGACGTAAAACTATTTAAAATTGTCAAGACTTTGTGCAAACGGTTTTAGCAATAAGATCCGAGTGTTCCAATTGATGGAAAGTTTTGTCGATATTTAGTATTAATTTATCGATAGTTACTTTCAGAATTAAAACAAGGCCACGGGAATCTGAGCTTATTTCTATCTTACTTAGAAATAAATGTTTACTTTTATATTTTGGCAAACAAAGAATTTAAAAAAAACGGTTGAAGAAATATTAACCGATTGTTCCAATTCATCTTCTATAGAATAATTACAATAATTCACCCGTGGGCATATGGTGAGAAAATAATTTGAGCGAAACGTCGGGCCAATATATATACCGAATCATAACTTTGAGTAATACTTTACTGACACTATGCATATATGGTTTCATCCAATGACACAGGTATTATGCCTCCGATACAGGCTAGTAGACAGTCAGCAGGGGTGTTTATAATGCAAATGTTGACAGGTGGGGTTGGGGACGGGGGCTACGTGTGCACGCGTGTCACTTGCTAGGGCTGCTAATGTAAAGGGATATTGTTGTCAAGGATACAGGCAGCAAGATAAAAACCCGTCCCCTAATATAATATTGCCTGAATTATTAAAAAATGAATTAAAATTGTTCAAATATGTTAATTCATCTGACTGGCAATATACTCTGTTTTAAGCGGTAGCACGTAATTGCTAAACACAAATTGAAATTGCTTTGTCAAATAGTGTAGTTCTGGACCAGCTAACTCCCGTGTGGCGCTGTTTGCTCTGGACCAGCTGTCTACCATGTGGCGCTGTCTGCTGTAGACCAGCTAACTCCCGTGTGGCGCTGTCTGCTCTGGACCAGCTGGATACCATGTGGCGCTGTTTGCTTTGGACCAGCTAACTCCCGCGTGGCGCTGTCTGCTCTGCACCAGCTAACTCCCGTGTGGCTCTGTCTGCTCTTGACCAGCTGCTCTGGACCAGCTAACTCCCGTGTGGCGCTGTCTGCTCTGGACCAGCTAACTCTCGTGTGGCGCTGTCTGTTCTTGACCAGCTGTCTCCCATGTGGCGCTGTCTGCTCTGGACCAGCTAACTCCCGTGTGGCGCTGTCTGTTCTGGACCAGCTAAATCCCGTGTGGCGAGGTCTGCTCTAGACCAGCTAACTCCCGTGTGGCGAGGTCTGCTCTGGACCAGCTAACTCCCGTGTGGCTCTGTCTGCTTTGGACCAGCTAACTCCCGTGTGGCGCTGTCTGCTCTGGACCAGCTAACTCCTGTGTGGCGCTGTCTGCTCTGGACCAGCTAACTCCCGTGTGGCGCTGTCTGTTCTGGACCAGCTGGCTCACGTGTGGCGCTGTCTGTTCTTGACCAGCTTACTCCCATGTGGCGCTGTCGGTTCTGAACTAGCTGGCTACTATGTGGCGCTGTTTGCTCTGGACCAGCAGGCTGGTATGTGGCTCTGTATACTCTAGACCAGTTGGCTTTCGGGTGGCTCTGTCTGTTCTGGACCAGCTTACTCTTGTGTGGCGCTGTCTCTTCTGGACCAGCTAACTCCCGTGTGGCGCTGTCTGTTCTGGACCAGCTAACTCCCTTGTGGCGCTGTCTGCTCTGGACCAGCTAACTCCCGTTCGGCGCTGTCTGCTCTGGACCAGCTAACTTCCAAGTGGCGCTTTTTGCTCTGGACCAGCTAACTCCCGTATGGCGAGGTCTGCTCTGGACCAGCTAACTCCCGTGTGGCGAGGTCTGCTCTGGACCAGCTAACTCCCGTGTGGCGAGGTCTGCTCTGGACCAGCTAACTCCCGTGTGGCGCTGTCTGCTCTGGACCAGTTAACTCCCGTGTGGCGCTGTCTGTTCTAGACCAGCTGGCTCCCGTGTGGCGCTGTCTACTCTGGACCAGCTAAATCTTGTGTGACGCTGTCTGTTCTGGACCAGCTGGCTCCCGTGTGGCGCTGTCTGCTCTGTACCAGCTAACTCCCGTGTGGCGAGGTCTGCTCTGGACCAGCTAACTCCCTTGTGGCGCTGTCTGTTCTGGACTCGCTGGTTACCATGTGGCGCTGTTTGCTCTGGACCAGCTGGCTACATGTGGCGCTGTTTGCTCAGGACCAACTGGCTAGCATGTGGTTCTGTATGCTCTAGACCAGTTGGCTTTCGGGTGGCTCTGTCTGTGCTGGACCAGCTAACTCTTTTGTGGCGCTGTCTCTTCTGGACCAGCTAACTCCCGTTTGGCGCTGTATGCTCTAGACCAGCTGGCTCCCGTGTGACGCTGTCTGCTCTTGACCAGCTGGCTCCCGTGTGACGCTGTCTGTTCTGGACCAGCTTACTCTGGTGTGGCGCTGTATGCTCTAGACCAGCTGGCTTTCGGGTGGCTCTGTCTGTTCTGGACCAGGTAACACTCGTGTGGCGTTGTATGTTCTATACCGGCTAGCTCTCTTGAGGCCGTGTCTGTTCTTGACCATCTGACTTTGCTCTGGAGAAGCTGGCTAGTATGTGGCGCTGTCTGCTCTAGACCAGCTGGCTTCCATGTGACGCTGTTTGCTCTGGACCAGCTGGCTACCATGTTGCGCTGTCTGCTCCAGACCAGCTGGCTACCATGTGGCGCTGTCTCCTCTTGACCAGCTGGCTACCATGTGGCACTGTTTGCTCTTGACCAGCTGGCTACCATGTGGCGCTGTCTGCTCTTGACGAGCTAACTCCCGTGTGGCGCTGTTTGCTCTGGACCATCTAGCTCCCGTGTGGCGCTGAATGCTCTGGACCAGCTGGCTCCCGTGTGGCGCTGTCTGCTCTTGACCAGCTGCCTCCCGTGTGGCGCCGTATGCTCTAGACCAGACGGCTTTTGGGTGGCTCTGTATGCTCTGGACCAGCTAGATCCCTTGTGGCGCTTTCTGTTCTGGACCAGCTTACTTTGGTGTGGCTCTGTATGCTTTAGACCAGCTGGCTTTCGGGTGGCTCTGTCTGTTCTGGACCAGCTAACTCTTGTGTGGCGCTGTCTGCTCTGGACCAGCTAACTTCCGTGTGGCGCTGTCTGCTCTGGACCAGCTGGCTACCATGTGGCGCTGTTTGCTCTGGATCAGCTGGCTAACATGTGGCGCTGTCTGCTCTGGACAAGCTGGCTTCCATGTGGCGCTGTTTGCTCTGGATCAGCTGGCTACAGTGGCGCTCTTTGCTCTGGACCAGCTGGCTACCATGCGGCGCTGTCTGCTCTGGTCCAGCTAGCTCCCGTGTGGCGCTCTATGCCCTGGACCAGCTAAAATCCGTGTGGCTCTGTCTGCTATGGACCAGCTGGCTACCATGTGGCGCTGTTTGCTCTGGACCAGCTGGCTACCATGTGGCGCTGTCTGCTATGGACCAGCTGGCTACCATTTGGCGCTGTTTGCTCTGTACCATGTGGCGCTGTTTGCTCCGGACCAGCTGGCTCCCATGTGGCGCTGTCTGCTCTGGACCTGTTTACTCCCGTGTGGCGCTGTCTGTTCTGGACTAGCTGGATCCCATTCGGCGCTGTCTGTTCTTGACCAGCTGGCTCCCATGTGGCGCCGTCTGTTCTTGACCAGCTGGCTCCCGTATGGAGCTGTCTGCTCTGGACCAGCTAACTCCCGTGTGGCGCTGTCTGCTCTGGACCATCAAACTTCCGTGTGGCGCTGTCTGCTCTGGACCAGCTAACTCCCGTGTGGCGCTGTCTGCTCTGGACCAGCTAACTCCTGTGTGGCGCTGTCTGCTCTGGACCAGCTAACTCCCGTGTGGCGCTGTCTGTTCTTGACCAGCTTACTCCCATGTGGCGCTGTCGGTTCTGAACTAGCTGGCTACTATGTGGCGCTGTTTGCTCTGGACCAGCAGGCTGGTATGTGGCTCTGTATACTCTAGACCAGTTGGCTTTCGGGTAGCTCTGTCTGTTCTGGACCAGCTTACTCTTGTGTGGCGCTGTCTCTTCTGGACCAGCTAACTCCCGTGTGGCGCTGTCTGTTCTGGACCAGCTAACTCCCTTGTGGCGCTGTCTGCTCTGGACCAGCTAACTCCCGTGTGGCTCTGTCTGCTCTGGACCAGCTAACTCCCGTTCGGCGCTGTCTGCTCTGGACCAGCTAACTTCCAAGTGGCGCTTTTTGCTCTGGACCAGCTAACTCCCGTGTGGCGCTGTCTGTTCTTGACCAGCTGTCTTCCATGTGGCGCTGTCTGCTCTGGACCAGCTAACTCCCGTGTGGCGCTGTCTGTTCTGGACCAGCTAAATCCCGTGTGGCGAGGTCTGCTCTGGACCAGCTAACTCCCGTATGGCGAGGTCTGCTCTGGACCAGCTAACTCCCGTGTGGCGAGGTCTGCTCTGGACCAGCTAACTCCCGTGTGGCGAGGTCTGCTCTGGACCAGCTAACTCCCGTGTGGCGCTGTCTGCTCTGGACCAGTTAACTCCCGTGTGGCGCTGTCTGTTCTAGACCAGCTGGCTCCCGTGTGGCGCTGTCTACTCTGGACCAGCTAAATCTTGTGTGACGCTGTCTGTTCTGGACCAGCTGGCTCCCGTGTGGCGCTGTCTGCTCTGTACCAGCTAACTCCCGTGTGGCGAGGTCTGCTCTGGACCAGCTAACTCCCTTGTGGCGCTGTCTGTTCTGGACTCGCTGGTTACCATGTGGCGCTGTTTGCTCTGGACCAGCTGGCTACATGTGGCGCTGTTTGCTCAGGACCAACTGGCTAGCATGTGGTTCTGTATGCTCTAGACCAGTTGGCTTTTGGGTGGCTCTGTCTGTGCTGGACCAGCTAACTCTTTTGTGGCGCTGTCTCTTCTGGACCAGCTAACTCCCGTTTGGCGCTGTCTGCTCTGGACCAGATGGCTCCCATGTGGCGCTGTTTGCTCTGGACCAGCTGGCTACCATGTGGCGCTGTCTGTTCTCGACCAGCTAACTTTCGTGTGGCGCTGTCTGTTCTGGACCAGCTAACTCCCGTGTGGCGCTGTCTGCTCTGGACCAGCTAACTCCCGTGTGGCGCTGTCTGCTCTGGACCAGCTTACTCCTGTGTGGCACTGTCTGCTCTGGACCCGCTGGCTCCCGTGTGGCGCTGTCTGCTCTGGACCAGCTGACTCTCGAGTTTCGCTGTTTGTTCTGGACCAGCTGGCTCTCGTGTGGTGCTGTATGCTCACAATCTGCATTAGCTGCTATTGAGTCTCTAACTGTGTGTTTTGTAACGATTTCATGTAATAATAAATTAATTAGAATTGAGTATGCGTTATTGTTTACAGTCTCGCAATGAAAACATATAGAGAGTATTAGTAGTTATTGAAGTTAAACGGTGACGTTATAATCCTTCGTCATATTCTATTCTGTGTTTCAGGTGGGTAGTCGGCGTGTGGTACAGGTGGGCGGGATGCTGATGATCATCCTAGGCTGTCTGGGCAAGTTCGGGGCTTTGTTCGTCACCATCCCTGACCCGGTCGTAGGCGGCATGCTCATGGTCATGTTCGGTGAGTGCACCGCCCAGCCAATACGTAGTATTCACAACTGTCTTTACCTTACATAATGATCGCTATACTCTAAAATGTTAGTGTCTACTATTTCTTACTGACAAATGTTGTATTGTTCACTAATTCCTATACCGAGATGTTGCTGGCGTTTAATTGTATACGTAAAGAATACGAATTTACGTAATAGTTCAAAAGTTAACAAAAAAGCATCCAATTACCACAATGAGTCATAGTTCAGCCTGCTTGACATACACTTACAAGGCTTATGCAAGCTCTCGATTTCTGATCAGGATATACACTGTTACATTGTTTAAAGATTAGTCGCAATCATTGTGTTTGTAATGTTTGCATTGAACCTTTATACCACAAATAATTAGTTTGGAACATGAACATGTATTAATACATTAAAGACGCTAAGCGTTAATATGCCTTCCTGCCGCAGGTATGGTCACAGCGGTTGGGCTCTCAAACCTGCAGTACGTGGACCTTAATTCTTCGCGGAATATCTTTATCCTGGGACTGTCTCTCTTCGTCGGCCTAAGTTTTCCCAAGTGGATCTCTAGCAACAACGCCATAAACACAGGTAGGACCTGTCACTATTATTACTAAAGTCCTAATTACATTGTAATCATTAAATATCGAATGTTTGTGTAAACATGTGTTTTGGGGGCGAACATAAATCAATTGTCCGATTATTTGTGATATAATAATGTTTGTTGAATGAGTCGTCGAATGTGCACGAATAGGCACTGAAACGATACAGGGTTACAATTTCAAAGTACATGGTAATACACTTGTTTCAATACTATATATGTACATGTACAGTTGACTTTGAATACATAATAATAGTTGCATGATCCATAATGATATAATGGCCATATACTCCATAATGGTTATATCCATCCTAAATATAATAAATATATTACAATATAGACTAGCTTCAGTGCAGTGGTTGTAGACCTTACAGTAAAACTCTCAATATAATAGGCACAATTGCTATGCCTGCTGTATCATGTATTTATTACATACAAGGGTTTATTCCAAAAATTAAAACATTTAGTAAACGCACAAATCTACGGGATCTTCAGCCATACAGTAAACAAACATCTGAACTTCCGACTTCCAAGCTCACATCTGAATGTCACTGTGAGTGCTGTGTGCTGTAAATAACAGTTAGATATTAAAAATAATAAACATGCAAGTTAAAAAGAGAAAGACAGAAATAGATTAGGAGGTCGCCATGTTGGATTTTACCCTGAAATCTTTTTTGTAATTACTTTCTAAATCATAATCAATACCAAATGTAAATAATTTCCAGAACATCAACCATTGCAGAAAAGTTAACTTAAATTAACTTAAAAGTCAAGTCAAAGAACTACAAACCTAGCACGTGCCAACAATCGCAAAACAAGGCGCAACTGCAATGCGACCTTTTCCATCGAAGTTAAAATGTGTACTGGCCAAGAGGGCTCTGTATTTCACGCCAAGTCAATGGAAATAACTCAGTGAAGGTAAAAAGGTAAACCCCAACGAGACAGCAAGTGAACCTATCAAATCACCGATAACCAACGAAACTAGATCTGGCTACATCTACAATTGTGGTCTGTGACATTTCACTTTAACAACTCCTGGTCCCGTTAATGCGTTCCGGACTAAGCAAACATATCTATGACGTGGTCTTCCAGCACGCATGCGATACGCCGTGGGTTCGAAAATTTTGTTTCATTATAGAAAACACAAAGCACGTATTTCTTCTTCGGGTCTTACTTCGGGTCGAGTACTTACGATAGTGGTCAGTATTTTTAAAAGAGAACAAATGTTCAAACAAAAGATATCCAGCAGGACGTTAGTACCTTTAAATGAACAGAGACTATACAGATGTTCTTGCTGACACACTGCCTGCATATGTTCCAGGCAGTGACATCATGGACCAGATTTTCTCAGTTCTACTCGGCACCAGTATGTTTGTCGGCGGCATGGTCGGATTTATCTTAGACAACACCGTCCCGGGTAAGGATAAAAACTTGAACTTCGGTGAAAACTGTTAGCCTCCTTTCTACTTGTACTCTTTGTTATTTGTATCTGTTCTTTTCTCTTTTTGAATTATTCTCCATTTTATATTTTCATCTTTAAGATAAACAATAAAAATTCAATTCAAAACATTACTTATTGTGTGATCAAGTTTTCAATTAGATTAAGCTGATGTACGCTTAGAATGTCAAGGAACTCAATGTCATGTGCAAAATGCTGACAAATATCTCTCATTGGTGCTGTTCTAGAAGGAGGTGCCTCTTATTGAATACACATTTTTATTGGAACATTAGTGTACAGGCAATTAAAGGAAATCGCAGCTGTTCAATGAGACCTTTTTCAGAGAAAAGCACTGAATATGCAATATGAATATTGGCATGCAATTATAAATAGTGTACTAGTATTAACAGGAACTCGCAGCTGTTCGGCGATGCGGTGTTTTACAAAGGACATCGACTATCTAGAGGTTTACAATGCAGCTTGCAAAAACATAAAGATGTAGCAGATAACAAATAATAAAGCAAAAATTTGGTTTCCATACACCCTGGCAGATATATCCTTCGTTACCCTTGTATATTTGTGTGATGGTCTTGTATATAGAGAGTACTTTGTTCCCAGAGTCTTGTTTAAAACACATGCTCTCTGTGGCGCCTTGAATGTCGCAGATCCGTGATCTTCATTGTAGTTTATCATTTGCTTGAAATATCACTCTCAGGTACGGATGAAGAGCGTGGTCTGTTAAAATGGCGTCAACACGGTGGTGCCGAAGAGACGACTCCCACGTCAAAGAACGACATAAGGATTTACGATATTCCCCTCATACAGCCGTATCTTAACCGCTTAACAATCTGCCGCTATCTACCATTCTGTCCTACTTTTGGAAAAAAGGAAACATTACAAGTGAAATGCCCGGTGAAGAAAAAATATTGTGACTTATTTCAAAAAAGAATATATATGACAAAGTCCTATGAGCATTGCAACAACATAAATGAAGACAATGCGCGAAATGAAAACACCCAGCCGACTAAACTTTGATCCCTATTAACTTGTAACGTGTACGGAAAGGCGCAGGCAAAATTCGTGATTTTTATTTAGACTATCTTTGTACATATCCATTTATTCATGTTTGTTTATTCTTTCAAGGCGCATCTGAACATAAAATGGGCTGTTACACGTAAAGTCAAGTTCCCATACGAACAGACAAAAAAGTTGCTATTTCTGCCGATTTATGTGCCTAGGGTTAACATTTATCTGGCCATGATTACACTAATCACCGATGTAACGTGATAGGTATATGAAGTTGGTTGTAGTGGGAAATCTTGTGGCAAAATTGTAGTACCCCATGTATTGGCGGGATCATACCAAAATGTTAAAATTAGTGTAGGACACTTGTTTGCGCATAATACTTATAAACATATATGTATCTGGCTATGATTGACATGGTTTAGCTTTACTGAAAATGTGTATATACTACTAGGTATAAGAGAGTTACCCCTTTTTATTACTGTATCATAAAAGTTGCACTGTTATTATTTTTTATTCTTAAAGTTATACCGTGTATATATAAATAAGTTTTAGGACGGATTTTGCGTGTTTACGTTTATATTGAGTATCTCTGTATGTTCTGTGCGTAGCTATGTCACCATGTGTGTTCATGACGTGTGTGTATATTTTATTTCTTATTACAACTCAATGGTACAACCGAAAGAAAAACAGCAGCATGTTTAAAAGTCCAAACTCCATGGTGATATTTAATGCAGATATATTATTAAATCCATCAGACCTATTGTATTCCATTGATAGTATCATGATATTCTATGTAAATGCATAGGTATGTTTTAATTTACTTTGAAGAGTGCTCCTGAATGTAATATGTAAGTTGTAAAATTTCCCCATTAAAAAGTATAAACAAGGTTCAATACCTATTAGATATATAAACATCAGTGTTCTACAGGGTTCGTTCGCGTTTTGAAAAGTCTTGGAAAGTTTTGGAAATTGATCAAGGTGTTTCAAGGACCCTAAGTCTTGGAAAACCAGTTTTTGTGACTTGTGCTATGGAAAAGGTATGGAAATTGTGTGTGCCTTTTGTAAATAAAAATAAAACAAATATGAAAAACTGTTTGGTTTTACTATTTAGCCCCTAATGACCAGGCCCTAGCTTTCGTTGACATCGGCCCGGTGCCACACTTTCCCTTCATGCCAGTTTCGTTATCCATGGTATCGTCTGCTCAGATCAAACACACGCATGCGCAGATTGTTACTTTGAATTAACTAGAAACTAACCTATCGGAAAACCTCGGATAATTCACGAATCATCTCTCGGATGTATGTAGTTAGTCGGATCACTTCGGCCATTTCCCTAATTGGGACTTCTTTTGTGACAGACGTCAAAACAAAGATAGCAGCTCGGATAACAGCTCACTATAGTACGATGCCTGTAAAACTTCACTTTGTTGCTGCTTCAAATTTAAATCATCCAAGTTTAATTTACCCAGCGCAGCAAAGACACAGCTGTCAAGCGACGCCATTGTTTATGTTTTTTGCGAACTACATTTTAAGCATATTCTTCCGACTTCCGGCGAACAAAACGATCGTGATTTCTTTAAGTATCATTGCACCAGATACATCCGAGGGCAATCGGAACACCTAGGATAATTCACGAATCATCTCTCGGATGTATGTAGGAAGTCGGATCACCCCGGTCACTTATCTAAATGGAACGTCTTTTGAGACAGACGTCAAAACAAAGATGGCAGCTCGGGTGACAGCTCACTACACTACGATGCCAGTAAAACTTAAATTTGTGGCGGCTTCAAATTTAAACATCCGATTTTAATTTACCCCGCGCAGCAGACACAGAGCTGTCAAGCGATGGCAATGTTTATGTTTTGTGCGAACTACTTAGGCATATTCTTCTTCCTACTTCCGGCGAACAAAACAATCGTGATTTCATTAAGTATTATTGCACCAGATACATCCGAGGGATGATTGTCCCGAGAACGGAATTACCCGAGGAGTTCCGGTTGATCCGAGGGATGATTGTCCCGTGGACGGAATTACCCGATGAGTTTTGATTGGAAACTAACGTCAAATACAAATAAACGACAGTATATGATTGAAAGGTTTAATTTTCAATACACACAGTGTCTACATGTTCTCACAGTACACCGTCCACGGATATAGTAAACAATATGTACCAACTAGCACATTACAAAAACTAAACTTCGCACTAAACAATAACAATGACGTAGCACTATTTGCTGCTACGTGACCAATGATGATGTCATAACATTTTGTGTTTTTGT
The DNA here is from genome assembly GCA_007844125.1 of Sinonovacula constricta. NCBI lineage: Eukaryota > Metazoa > Mollusca > Bivalvia > Cardiida > Solecurtidae > Sinonovacula > Sinonovacula constricta. Next base: position 20,942,747 of record CM017567.1, read on the forward strand.
AATGACTGTAGGTAAGATAGCGGATTGTATGTACACGGCATGATTTTCACTAGAATTTGAATGACAATCGACGAATGTTTACATCATGAAAATGTGTATTCAATGATCTGTGGTTAACAAAAAAAAACTTACAAAGGTTGGCTGGCGAAAGCAGGTCAAGGAGATGGAGCAGATATCACAAAGCACAATGTTTGTTGTGTTTCAAAACTTTTGATATCGGAAATATGGGTGAGGCTGCCGTCGTCAGTCACTTGAATGGGAAAAAGCATCGGGATTTGGGGTCTAAAGCAGTGACAAAATCAACTTCTTGGATTGTGGTCTTTTCAATCCTGAAACAGCTAAAGCTGGCTCGAGCAAATACAGTGCTGAGTGTGAGACGCCACATACAGCTTCGGCCATGCCGCCGGCGACAGGACAGCGCCAGCAGCAGGTAGGCCTTTCTACGTTTCTGACTTTGTCGTCTGGTGTTTGACATTTTACGGAAAATCCACAAAAGCTACACAAATTCACAAAGCGCAACCTATCCTTCAAATACTGGTCGCTATTGATTTTGTTCACTCTCAGACGAAAATATTTTAAGAAGCCGATATATTTTTTACTGTACAATAGCATAGGAGCACTGTACATTTTGTACGTCGTGACGACGCCATTTTGTTCGGGTCACGGCAAAATCGCACGTTTTTTGGCAGATTCCAAAACGGACAGTTTTAGCCATTTCTCGGCTGTCAGCAAGGCTATCATCTTTTTACCTTTGCTTGATAGCGACCAGCATATCTGATCGGTGTCTAAAATATGGTTTTATTTCAATGCCTCTTTCATTTTCAAAACTTGAAAAACCAGACGACAAATGGAGTTAAATATCTCTATAATAGACCTAGCCTATAAATTGTCATGATTGTAGGCAGTGCAAGTGTTGATAAAAATTGCAGCTTGTTGGTTCACACTCGAGTTAAGGCCTTCACATGTTCATTGACAAAACTATTATCTTATGCTTCAAAATATTGCAAAAAAGCCTCACGTCAATGTTTTGATTTATTTAAAAAAGTTCACAGTAGACAGGTCTATAGCTTTGGTAAGCTTTATCACTAAGCACTAGCCTACATTGTAGCATGTATCCAGGTCTACAAATACAATATATATTAGTACATGACATGCCGACCACCAATTGGCTGTGAAATCTCTCATTGGCTGAGCCTGCTGTCTTGAATTCACAGTCTATTCATTGGAGTGTTCAGGCCACTTAAAATAAATTTCTTGCTTTTCATCAGTGAACTTTTGAAATTTTTTAGCAGTAGGGTAATTTATATTTTATATTTGTTTGAGGAATCAAGGAGATGAAATTGGCTTGAAAAATGATCAGATATTCGTATTTGAATTCATAACACAAATTACAGTACAGATGGTATTCACAGTCTAGATGCTCAGTCAAAGCTTAATTTGGCACGTTTGTTCGTACTGTTGTTCTACAGTGTGTGCTGGAGCAGAAATATCGGCGATCTTTGAAAAATAAAAAAGGTCATTACCAGAAATACATGCGGTCAGTGACAGTGTTGAAAAATATGACATTAAGTGGCCTTATTTCTGTCCTGATGAATGTAGACCCTCGCGAGTAAAACAGACAATTGTATTGTGTTTACAGGGCGTTCTTACGAATGCGGTACACCGAGCTGATCATTGGAGAGCTGAAATTATGTAGGCACTGAGACACTTGCTGGCAACTACTCGTACAAAAGCTGTGAAAAGATTGAAGTTTTATTTCAGAAAATGTTTCCTGATAGTAAAATAGCAAAGGCATTTTCGTGTGGAGAGAAAAAGTTTGCGTATGTTATTTGTTTTGGCCTGGCACCAAGTTTCAAAGATCTGCTTCTGGATATGTTCCGAGATTTGGATTACGTCTTGCTTTTTGATGAATCATTGAACCATAAAACTCTGAATAAGCAGCTGGATATCTATGTGAGATATTTTGATCAAGATACGAGGAAAGTGACCACGAGATATTTCATTGGCCATGCTACAGCCAACGACATAATGGTTCATTTCGTGGAATTGACAAAAAAGCTTAAACTCAGGAACATGATTCAGCTTAGTATGGATGACCCATCTATCAATTGGTAATTTTATGATAAACTTTCTGCTGAACTGAAAGGTGTTGATACTGATCCATCACTCATTAACATTGGTAGCTATGGTTTGCATGTTGTCCATGGGGCTTTTAAACGTGGTTGTGATTCTGTTGACTGGGATATTGCTGGACTTTTACGAGCAATGCATACATTGCTGAAGGATACACCAGCCAGGAGAGAGGATTATGAAGAAATCAATGGTAATACTGCTACCCCATGAAACACTGTGCAACACGATGAATAGAGGATGTCCCAGTGGCCAACAGGGCAATGGAGGTATTGCCAATGATGCAAAAAGTATGTAGAAACTGTCCAGAAACATCCTAAGAAATATACTTTTCCCAAAACGCGGTCATTTAAAAGGGTAAAAGAGGCTTGTGAGGATCCTTTGACATTGGTAAAGCTCCAGTTCTTTGTGTCTTTTGCTGAGAAATCTTTGCCATTTCTATCAAAATTCCAGACTGATGGCCTTGTGCTGCCTTTTCTCAGAAAAGAATTAGAGAAGCTCCTGGGGAATCTGATGAATAGGTGTGTAAAAAGTTACGTTCTCAGTAAAGCTGATTCTCCATCTCTTCTTCTGAAAGTTAACATCACTAAAAGTAAGGTGTTGAAAAGTCACAAACATGTCAGTGTTGGCTTCTCAGCCACCACAAACAAAAATAAAATTGCTAGCAACTTAGAATCTGATAGGCAGAAAGTGGAGTTTCGGATGGAGTACAGGGGCATGCTTGTGAAAGTGATTAAGAAACTTCTAGAGAAAAGTACCATGAAATATTCCTTAACACGCTATGTGGTGTACCTTGCACCTGAACACATACCCATTGATCCAGAAGACTGTAGGTCCAGTTTCAGTCGTGTATAATCCTCTTTGGTGTACTGCATACGTATCAAGGAGCGTGATTGTGATGGGCTGCTCAAACAGTTTGACACATTCTTGCAAGAAGTGGTGAGACGCAATAAACATAAATTCAAAGACATTGATATGAAAAGCTGTCGTCTTGACAACTTTCTTGGACAGTATATGGATAAGGTCAACACCTGCACAGCTCTTTTGGATGTCATTCGGATGTTACTCATATTGTCACATGGACAGGCATCTGTCGAACGTGGGGTTTTCGTCAATAAAGTCCTGATGGTAGACAATATGAGTGAAACCAGTATTTCTGCACAAAGAGTTGTGTATTATTACATTCAAGCATGTGGAGGAATATTAAATGTCCAAATAACCAAGGAGATGATCTCTGCTGGCCATAGTGGCCATAGTTTCTTCAGTAAAAGAAATCTGAAAAAGCAGAAATGATGCCAAATCGGGTATTTGAGCAGATTCATGAATTGGGGAACAAGCTTGCTCGCTTAGAAAACGAGATAGAATCAGTGACTTCCTCTGCTGATGAACTGGCAAAATAAGCCGAGAAAAAGGAAATCTCACTGATTTGACTAAATCGAGTAGCTTCAGAAAGACTGCCAAAGGAAAAAGAACTGAACTTGAGGTGATATATAGTGAGATAAAAATCTGAAAGAGAAGTGTTATTAAGACTTCAGACTAAGGACTTGTGTGTGATATTTCAAAGGTAACAATTGTCACAATAGTACATTTGTTCAGTCCAGTTGGTTTTCATTATACTGAATAAAAGAAAAGCAGTCAATTGGTGGTGAATAAATATTTATTTCTAGCAATACGCCCTACAAATCATCATATACATGTAGACAAGTTCAGTCCAACTATAAATCTGCAGTTTAAAACAGCAAAATAATGACACATAAAGATTTTATTACTATGTATCACCAGTTGTAGTCAATTCAAAGTAGTTTTTCCTCAGTTTTTTTGACATGTTTATCTCAAAAATAAATGTGTAAAATAACTGCAAAAACTAAATGTTGTAATTGAATTTGCTTGAAACTGGTTTTGGAAATTTGAATTGGTGGGCTTTGGAAAGTTTTGGAAGAGGCTATGGAAATTTTGGCAGTCTAAGGTGTACGAATCCTGGTCCTAAAATTGGACACAAGGTCATTAACGGGCAAAGCGCTTACACAACGTACTTACATTTTGCCCACGTCCATTTCATGTCAAATTTCTTTTATCTCAGTTTAATATACCACACATATATATATATATATACCTTACATATATATATATATATATATATATATATATATATATATATATATATATATATATATATATATATATATATATATATATATATTTTTTTTTTATTTTTTTTTTATTAAATTCGATGAAAATAAAATTTGTGTTTGCCTTACCTGTTTAGTCCTCATTTCGTTACTCACTTTACTTATCATACAAGTCCCTGCAGCTTTACGGTTTTATTTCTATATAATTGTATGCATTATAATTCAATGTCTTTTTTTGGTTGTTTTCCTAATACTTGAAAAGCAAATGCATTATGAAGATATGGCAAGTATCTTTTAATTTAGCTACAAATATTGAAATTTGCATGTCGCACTAGACAAAGGTTCACAAATACAAGTTTAATATAAAAGTGTTAGAAAATTCGGCAACGAGACATTACACCAAAATAGAGAAAACACAAGAATCATGTCTTGAAATTTCGTCCTCTGGACAATCATCCCTGGGTTGTATCTGACAGACAGACAGACAGATTTTATTATCTGGTGCAATGATACTTAAAAGATCACGATCGTTTTGTTCGCCGGAAGAAGAATACGCCATGGAAAAAGTTCATAAAAAAGCGATAGGTGTAGTTTATATAATTATTTCGTCCCATAAACTTGTATTTCTCAAATTAATTGTTTACCTCTTGCTAGATATACAACTATAACTGCATTTTAGTAGAGATAACAAAACATGTTTTTTTTGTTATTTTGAAGACAAAAAATGATTAATTTCGAGGGGTTTTCCCGTCACACATCCTAGGTCAATCGGAGCTCTTCGGGTAATTCCGTCCTCGGGACAACCAACCCTCAGATGTTTCTGGTGCAATGATACTAACAGAAATCACGATAGAGGAATGTGCCTAAAATGTAGTTGGCAAAATACATAAACAATGGCATCGTTTGACAACTGTGTGTCTGCTGCGTTGGGTAAATTAAAATTGGATGATTTAAATTTGTAGCCGCAATAAACTGAAATTTTACAGACATTGTTTGAGGGGAGAAATATGCTGGCCGTGTTGCCAACAGGCTTTGGAAAAAGTTTGATATGGCAGATACTACCCTATATGTTGACTGTGTTTCTGTAGCTCAATATATCACAGTATTAATATTGCATTGTGTAGAAAAACAAAGTTTATCCATTACAGTGAGCTGTCATGCGAGCTGCCTTCTTTGTTTTGAAGTCAGTCACAAAAGTAGTCACATTTAGGGAAATGGTCGAGGTGATCCGGCTACCTACATACATCCGAGAGATGATTCCTGAATTATCCGAGGCGTTCCGATTGGGTACTGTCCGTCGGCAAAATGACCAATTAAGGTGCGTAAACCGGTTAACAGAGCTAAATTCACGTGTTTTATAAAAGTGAAACTGAAAAATACACCCACATATTAGCCTGAAACAAAACGTAAAGTAAAAGCGTGGTGACGTCAATCAAACAATAATGCATCCTCCCCCCCTCACCCCCACCTCTTGTGTAGTCGGTAAAGAGAGCAATCGGAACACCACTTGTATTCCGTCTTCGGGACAATAATCCCTCGGTCTGGTGCAATAATACTTAAAGAAACACGATCTTTTTGTTCGCCGGAAGAAGAATACGCCATAAAAAGTTCGTCAAAATCGTGATAGTATAGTGTAAATGATTATTTCATCCTATAAACCTTCATTTATCAATTTAACTATTCACATCTTGATAAACAGCTGTTACTGCATTATCAGTAGAGATAACAAAACATTTAACTGTGTTGTTTTGATGACGTCATAAGCACCGACATGTTTATTTTCGCGGAGTTTGCTCATCATGTATGTACACTTCTTCCTCAGAGACACATACCTCACAGGGATTAGGTTTCTATCTTTTTTCAATACTAACAACTGCCGTACTAACAACTGTCGTGTTTGTGGTTATCGATATCTGTGTCAATGCAAAAATAATCCACACGCAGGGGTTATTATTTTTTAGAAGACCCGTGACCTGTTACGTGGAGAATGGCCTGGGAAGTTACGGATATACCCGGTATTAGATACGATGATGCGAATGCATAGCCGCGAATCGTAGCAATCTCAGGTCACTTGCCTTTCAGGACAAAGTTAAACGAGATTTGAACGAGATTATGATATTTTGGGTATGGTTTTAAAACTGTTTGAACCACAACAGTTCTATTTTAACTATTGTAATAAGTATAATTGAACCTTGAAAACAAATGGTCTTAAACGTATTATATTTAATCATATGGAACATTTAACATCGACACCGACATTGATGAACCAATGGACTTTCACCTATATGACCACGTGCTGTTAGAGACCACAGTGGCTACTGTAGCACTTCGAAAAGTAACCAGTAGGAGTAGTGTGGCTTCAGTCGTTGATTTACAGCACAGCGGAGGGAATAAGATTCAGGTTGTGGTGCGGGCAAATACTGATACGTTTATGTTATTTAACTGTATCAATATAAACAACGGCACGGGTGATAGCTTCTGATGCGCTGTTTTCTGTGTTAGTAAATTAATGTGGATGATGGATTGATAAACATCAGATAAGATCCTGGTTTCAAATTGTGTTTCCCGTGAAGTTGCAGGCAAGGAATGTCATCAGAGAAGGACTACACTGCAGTGCCAGTGATTTATAATGAAGAACAGGTAGTATGGTCTCTTTTACAGGGTCACATAGATATGTATAAGTTAATTGTAAGTAAATAAGTTTAAATTGTACATTGTGGTTATTATAAGTATATTGTTGCATCATTCTTTTAACATTAGAAATAAAAGAAATGTTTTTAAACAAATTTGAACTACACGTAGTTTGGTTTATAGTTTATGATCTGGAAAAACCACACGTCAACATAAATTTAAAATACTTTTTTCCTGTATAGTTGGTAAAAAGTTACATTAAACACCAGCATACATACAGACCCGTGTGTATTAACGACAAAAATTCGAATTCGTTGCAAGAATAAAAATGCTGCCCAAAATTGTTTTAACGTTCATATTATTGATCACATTTTCCGATTCACTCGACCATCGACACATTTCCTTCAGAATTATCTTTGTCAATCTATAAACCCCATTGGTAACCGATCAATTGTTTTTAAAACCATTGGAGATATATTTTATGTTAATCTCTAATTCATTGCCTGCAAAGTACATATTGATAAGGCTTTGGCATCATAAACAACATGCTCATTATCAATCATCATCGTTTTCGTCATCGTCTGGTAGTCATCATCATCATCATCATCATCATCATCATCATCATCACATCATCATCATCATCATCATTATTAATTTACAAACAACGTGCCCTTATCTGGTGGTTCATTATTTCCACAAACACCCAGAGCTACCACAGCCTGCCATTCATGCCATTTGAATCGTTGCACGCTACATATTAAATTCTTAAGTTACTGTTCACAACTTTATGTTAAGGTCAAAGATGCACTTTTAACATTAAGTACCAAATGCCGTAGATCATATCCAGGGAGCTCTCAGTGGGGATCTGGCTGAACAAAATATATAATATATTGCTAAACATCATGAGCCGGATTAAGTTGTGCTTAGCAGGTTAAAACTTAACATTTAACCCTTCAGGAATGGCGAACAACAAACTCACACACTATTCTATTCTACTTAAGCCCATATATACAAACAGGGATATATCTACTGCAAAGGGCAAATGGCTAAGCAATCTCAAGTGCAGATCGTGCTCAGACAGCTATAAGGAGGCAGCTATCTGATTTGAATCTTCACTGTTCATTTTGCCAAAGCCTAATTCAGTCGTTCTAAGCAGGCTAGGAATTCAGCGGATGCAGCCGAAATGCTTGATCAGACATCCAAACTTGAAACGAGTCACATGCCATTAAATCGGAATGACGTTGAACATGCTTTGCACATAATAAAATGAACAAACGAAGAATAGTCAGCATCCACTGATAAGGATTTGCATTATATGCTTAAAGTAAGTCAATATTCTATGAGGAACTAAGCAAACAAGTAAAATAAGCATAAGGTATCAGTGACAAGTAATGTCGTGTGCAAAACAAAAGCAATTGTTGTTTGTTTGTTGTTTGCCGTATTCTTCAAACCACCACAACAACAACTTAAATAATCATCTGTATCAAAATACACACTCTTTAAATCAATGTGTATTGTCCGTCTGTTCAAACCCAAAATAGATCTTTTGTCCGCTATTGCAAAATTAAATAGGATCTGAACATTTTCTGCTTATACACACTTTTACCGGAGCTTTTGAACGTTCTTTCTGAATTAGAAATGACCGGTGACTAAATCGCCTATCTAAAGTCGAAATTTCTTCTGTCCGTCAATGCAAAATCAGCACAAGATTTTAACGCTTAAATGAGATGGCATAATCTTTTGAAACAAAACTTGCGAGAGAATGTCGACCTGTCCGTTTTTTCAGGAAGAGGCGTTCGACCTTGTATCCATTATGTCTAAATCCATACCAACGCAATTTTTGAATTAAAGAAATTTGAACATTCTCTTTTCTATGTTTTTTAGGACCCAGAGGCTAAATTGCCACATTATGGTGCAGCACCGGAAGTGCGTAACATAGGGGCCGGAAGTAAGTCCGCAGAGAAGGCAGTGGGGACAGAAGCTAGGTCACCGCCTCAATCCAAACCTAATGCGGTCACGTACGGCGTCGAGGACACGCCTCCTTGGTACCTTTGTATACTGCTAGGATTTCAGGTACTTCGGGAAATTTCTTTGCTGCTGGATACACACCCTATTAATTATAGCTGCATTTGTCAGTAATTATACGTGAATTAGTTGATATTTTAAAAGAAATCATTCATATCACATTCTGCTTTCCCATTAACATGTAAACAGCAGTAGAAAGTTTCCACTCGATTTCATAGGTACTGCTAAAACAGTTTAAGGCAGCCACCTTTGAAGGCAGAAGCTAATGCGGCCGAAAACTGGAAATATGTGCTGTGTTAAACTCACCACTGTGTTTTTATTTTCAGTCTATTAAACTGAATTATATTTTAGATTTAACAGCTTTTATAAAGTATTTTGAATATCAAAACAATATTTTGAAAGATACAAAAAATACAACCAAAAATGGTGCACTGTTCAATTTGATTAAGTTTGAGCCAATAACTTTATTTATTTCTGTGTATTAATTATTTGTGTATTTTGTGCATTTATCAATATTGTATTTTAAGAATATGAATTTTCAGAGCTTTTCAATGGTGTAAAGCTTTTAATTTTTTGACAATAAAATGAAGAACTAACAAATAAATTTTACGCTTCCATACAATTCATCTGAAAAGAACTTGAAGTTGCCATCAAAGATGGCTGCCAAGATAAGGGATCTTCACTGATGTGGAAACTATCTATCTATACCGTTTAATTGTTCCATGAAATGTTTCTATAATGACGAAAATAGTAAGACTGATGAGAAAGATGGACCGTATCAACTTGAATGTTTTGCTAAACCAGGTGGACCCTTTGATATCGCAGGCATAATGAAAGTTGAAAATGCGATGTACACAAGAGCCTAGATGCAGAACATCAAAATTAATCAAAATGTCGATGTCGAAGTCCTGTTCAACAATGGAACATTTTTGATAAGAGGACAGATTATAGTTAGGCTTTCTTGTTACTGTAATAAAGCTGTAGTTCGTGTGTTGAATTCTCGTGTGCTATAACTTCTACCCATTTCTACCCAAGCACTACCTTACGGCGTTTAGCTCCATTATCTCTGCTCCCCTTGTTCTGGCTGGCCCGTTTTGTATGGACAACGACTTTGTGGGACTCGGTGAACTTATCAGCACAATATTCTTTGTATCCGGGATCGCCACTCTCTTACAGACAACGTTCGGAGTTAGGTAACCACTGTAGTGGCTAATTTTTTATTTGAGTTACATTTAAACAAGAACACTGATGTGGTGCATCCATGACGCCACAAAGAGCAAGCTCTTCAGAAGGAGGATGAATTTGCTTGATGCATGACTTCTAGTTTGTTTTATTCTTCGTCGTCTGCTGCATCTTTTTTTATTGTACGCTTTACCCATAACTTCAACATCCTCGATTAATTCTTGAAAGAAGACATTACCGGGCAGATTCGAATTCCTTTAACTGCCCGATACATTAATGGCATATTTTAAAAATTGCTAGCTGCACTTATAGTATCGGCAAATTTGGCAGTTTTCTTTTAAAAAATCAGGCCAGTAGCAACACGTCACCCTTTCTCTGTTGAAAAGTGACCGAGGTAATCCGATAGGGAAACATATGTATTGCATAGACGTTTTGTGTTATAATGCTATCATTCTTTAATCTGGAAACTGAGAGCATTCTAAGACTTCAGCGCCAATTGTTAAAACATCGGGCTCTGGTGTCACTAAATGAGGAATACGGCAGGGACATAGTTTGGAGATTAAAGCCGCCAGCTCGACGAAGGTCAATCAGATGACTTTCTCACGTGAACTCGAAACTAGGGGCTAAGGGTTCACAGTGAGTGACTTCAACCGACTGCCTTAAGGCTTCCCTGTTCGGTTTTGTATTTCGCAGTTATTTGTGTAAAATTTATAAATGCCACAAACTAACAATGGTGCCATTGTTAACATTACCTCGGTTTAGGATAGTTCGCCAGAAAACTTTTACAGTAATTTACCACATGAAAGAGGTGTATACAATTTCCGGAAGTAGCCAGTTGAGAAAAGGCTAAAATAAGAAAACAATATATATTAGATTGTTTGCATTATTGTTGCGCTATCAATATTTCAGTTAAACGAGTGACAAAAACACAATTCTGCCATCACGTAAGGATTAATATATAACCACCTTCAGGTGATTAATACCAGCCTAGCCAGCCATTTCTTAACAATGCACCAGAATAAAGAAAGTTCGTAACTTACTTTTGACGTGTTTTTTTTTTTTAAATTTTGTTATCATCAATTAGGATTTGCAATTTTCAGTCTAGCACATTGTCTATTGAGGCAATAAAGACAGTGCTTCAGTTTCTTGCTTGAGTCGGTGTAGATCTAGGTTCATACTGTTGAGCGCAGTTTTGGTTGTGCCTTTTGTTTCATCAATCTCGAAGAATATCAATGCGCGTTCATCCATGCATGTCAATGCTCATTTCTTGTACGTATCGATGCTCAAGCAATTCTTCAAAGACTCATTAACGCGACATATTTATTTGAAGATAGTTTTCCTTATTCATTGCACCGACACAATAATAGTCATCGGTCAACTTAAAAAGCTCATAAACTGCATCAACCAACCAAAGTTATTGCGATATTTACGCAAAGAAAGATTCAGGTTTTCAAGCGTCTCTATCTTGTCGAGCTACCACCGAACCTTTGTTAAAATACGACCTGTATAATCGCCTTGAGATAGTCTGACATTATTCCACCTCATGATGCTCTGACCAACATGTATCATAACACAGTCTGGACCTTATTCAGCCGCACGTAGAAAGTGATAAGAGTGTAATCAATTAGAAACTGTACTGTAACAAACAACACGTTCTGATTCAGCCACTGCATGTAGGTACCGGTAGGTACTCAAACCATCGTAGCTTAGCCAAGCATCATAACCAAATAAGGTATTAATGTGACTTTTGAAGAGATAACAAGACTTACAATATTTATATAGAGGTCTTCTAAAATATATTAATTGATCTAAGTACAACTAAGCATCGATTCTAACGATAAATCATGTGCGTTTCTAAGCGACATTTTCTTTGCAATGTTATACACGTTCAATGCCTTGAACAAAAATTAACAACGATGTGTTATCTACCCTTTCCAGATTGCCCATTATCCAGGGAGCGACATCTGCCTTTTTGATTCCGACGATTTCAGTGATGGCCCTGCCGAAGTGGCAGTGCCAGTACACAGAGGCTAGGAAAAGTAAGTCCACAGTTAATGAACAGAACAAAACAGTTTCTTTTCGGATATGCATTTACACTGTAATCTATTGTTAATAACTTCACTTCAGAACAAAACATCAAATCGTCACGTAAGATCAATTGGTGTATGTTTATTTTATATTTGCTGCCTATTTTCCTTAAAAAGAAGCCCAATCAGTGTTTTATATGACTCTTATGGCAAAAAATAAAAACAAAAGAAATCATGTTCACAGCTGAAATGATAATCAAATATATGTTTATAGCAGAACGTATAAAGAATTGCTGAAGGTATTTGGTGTCGACAATATGTATCATTTTTTATTGAATTATAATAATTCAGAGCCTTGTGCACTGTACATCGTCAAATAAACATTTCATACATATTTATAGAAGATGTCAATGAATTTAGAGATATAAAGCTGTTCATACTTTCATGAATTTAAATTCAGATTTCTATCAGGGTGTCGGGTCAAAGAGGCCCTAATCCAAAACGACCCTGTCCAAAACGGCCCAGGCCAAAAAGGCCCACTTTTTAGGGAAAGTGGAACGGCCCACAAAGAAGGGTGTAAAAACCCCCATATGTGTGTTGTAATATTTATATGCATGTTATTGATTTGTTCAAGTAGCATATTGATCGTTGTTGTATATTATTAAATGTATTATTGGTTGTTTCGCGTTTCATCTTGTGATTACTGTATGGAAGTGTTTGCATTGTAGGTCTTTAACATTCTTTCATCTTTTAACGCGAAATATAGTTACTTCTATTTTTTAGGCGGTTTTTATGTGATTAAATGTATTCTTGATAAAATACCGATAATTATCTTCATTAAACTCTAATAAAATTAAGGACGTGAAAAACTTCTTATTAATGAAATTTATCTACAATGATGTTAAATGATGCCGGGCCTGTGCTACGGGTCTTTCTGGTCCAGGCCGTTTTGGTCCTAAGCAGTTTTGGTATGTGGCCTTTTCGGTTTCGGGGCTTGTTGGCATCGATTTTATATCAGGACACATTCGTTGTAATGGATACATTAATAGAAATACAATCTATGTCATAAGCTTTAAGTACACAAGCGAATAAGTATTCAATAAATTACAGACACAAAGTGAACGTTTTACTGTAAAAATCCTTTACCATATTTAGTGACCACCAAAAATGGTATTGCATTCAGATTCAGTTAAGAAAATTTGGAATCTTTTCCATCACACATAATATTTTGTTTCACCAGAACACATATTGTTACAGCGGACCCATTTCTAAACAACAGCACGCTGCCAGAGCCGGGAAGTGACGGCCATAAAGCAATATGGCAAGCACGTATTGCGGAGGTGGGTGGAACGACCAAAGCATACTTTAGTTTAGGAACGACCAAAGCATACTTTAGTTTAGTCTAATTTCCCAAGTAAAGTAATTTCCACATAGGACATTCACATATACAATTCTGTCTTTCAGCCTTATCATGCATAATAAGAACTTAATAGCACAACTTTTACTTAAATACCATCAAAAACGTAATGCTAAAACGTTTTGTTTGCGTTTCAATGGAAAAACTAGAAGTTAGAACTTGTGCGTTTACAGCCATTAAGGAAGCAAGTTCCTTTTAACTAAATTAATGCATTTTGGGTAATTTCTTGGTAGAATCGGTACTTCGGTATTATATGTGTAAAACTTGAGCATTAAAAAACGATAGTCGTGCCCAAAGACGAACATTCTGTCATGTCTGAATACCCTGACCATTCACTCTCCATAAATGGAATTTCTTTAATGAAGATAAGAGTTTTGGTATTGAATGTTGTAATTTCTAATAACATCACGATAATTTCTACCTGCAAACAATAAACAAATGCTTCAAAACTTTATATGGTGACTATAAAACCGAATATGCATTGTATGATAATTCATATTTTCTTATAAGTATGACATCATCTAGGAACCAAGATTTCAATGAGGAGATACAATTATATAAAAACAATAAGGAGACACAAGTAAATAAAAAATACAGGAATATATGTGTAAAGTTTTCTAAATTTACATTATTATATTTGTTTTTTAACATGAAAAAAATATTTGATTTAGAAAGTATCAGATTTTCAGATGCACTTACTTCAGATACTGTATTAACGGCCATAAACGTGTTTATGGTTTCAAACTAAAGACGACCCATTCATTGTTAGAATAGCTAAGTTTAGTAAACAGATCATAATCAAATTTAGTTATTACAATTGTTATCTCAATTTTAAGAAAAGAGAATACCCACAAATCTCCCTCTGCCATTCAGCTATCCCACTTTCAGTAATAGTTCCGCCACTAATTTTCTGCATTATAATATGACAAAACTACTCCATCATCAGTTATTGTGCCGCCAAGAATCTCCTGCAATATGACATGACACAGCTACAACGGCATCAGTAATAGTGCCGCTAGTAATTGTAGTAATATGACAGGACACAGTTATACCAGCATCAGTAATAGTGCCACCAGTAACCCTTTGCAATATGGCATGACACAGCTACATCACCTTCAGTAATAGTGCCACAAGTAACCTTTTTCAATATGACATGACACAGTTACACCACGTTCAGAAATGGTGCCGCCAGTTATCGTCTGCAATATGACATGACACAGCTATACTATCTTGAGTAATAGTGCCGCCAGAAATTGTCTGCAATATGACTGGACACAGTTACACCAGCTTAAGTAATAGTACCGCCAGTAATCGACTGATGTATGACATGACACAGCTATACTATCTTCAGTAATTGTGCCACCAGTAACCTTTTGCAATATAACATGACACGCCACGTTCAGAAATTATGCTGCCAGTATTCGTCTGCAATAAGATTTGACACAGTTACACCCCCTTAAGCAATAGTGCCGCCAGTAATCGACTGATGTATGACAGGACACAGCTATACTATCTTCAGTAATTGTGCCACCAGTAATTGACTGCAATATGACATGACACAGTTACACCACCTTCAGTGTGTGATTAATAGTGCCGCCAGTAATCGTCTGCAATATAATATGACACAGTTACACCACCTTCAGTGTGTGATTAATAGTGCCGCCAGTAATCGTCTGCAATATGACATGACACAGTTACACCACCTTCAGTGTGTGATTAATAGTGCCGTCAGTAATCGTCTGCAATATGACATGACACAGTTACACCACCTTCAGTGTGTGATTAATAGTGCCGCCAGTAATCGTCTGCAATATGACACAGTTACACCACCTACAGCAAAAGTGCCACCAGTAACATTCTGAAGTATGACATGACACAGTTAAACCACATTAAAAATAATGCCGCAAGTAATCTTCTGCAATATATCATAACACCATATTTATAAATAGTGACGTCAGTAATCTTCTGCAATATGACATGACACAGCTACCCTGTATTCAGCAAATGTGCCACCAGTAATTTCCTGCAATATGACATGACACATCTACACCACTTTCAGTAATAGTGCCATCAGAATTCTTCTGCAATATGACATTACACAGCTACACCACCTTCCGTAATATTGCAGCCAGTAATCTCCTGCAATATGACATGACACATCACATCACCTTTAGTAATAGTGCTGCCAGTAATCGTTTGCAGCATAACATGACACAGCTACTCCACCTTGAGTAATTTTCCGCAATATGACATGACACTGCTACACGACATGGGAAAGGCTGTATAAAACTTCTGGGTTCTTACACGACTGCATTGGTCATTTTTCATGTTTTAATTGGAGCGTGATTTCGCATTTTCATAAAAATCGTTAAGAGCATCCATCTCCAGCCTTTTGTAAAGTTCCAGGAAATATTTTGGTTTTATGAAGACTTGATATTTTCCTTTCTATTTCAGATTCAAGGCGCTATTATGGTGGCCTCGTGTTTCCAAGTCCTCGTCGGGTTTTCTGGTCTGGTTGGTTTACTACTGAAGTACATTGGTCCACTGGCTATCACTCCCACCATCACCCTCATTGGTTTGTCACTGTTCAAGGAGGCTGCAGACAAAGCCGCATCCCAGTGGTACATAGCACTCATGTAAGAATATATATGTATAGTAGTGTCGTCTTTAATGTACATTTAAAACTAATATATCATCATTCTATTACATTATGGATGTATGTCGTTTAATTTTAAACAACAAGTATTACGTCGTTTTCTTATAAACATTTTACGTACTGTTCGAACTTACCTAAGTAGAGACAACAACACGTTTTTCTTTAATCATTGCTTTTCATTTTCAAGTGAAAGTGACAAAAATATCTTTTAATAGTGCTGATGAAATCAGATCTAGACCTAGCGGCAATTTTGCAAAAATAACTTAGCGTTTGCCCCGCTTCATACAGTCGTTCATACAGTTCATCTCTAGTTATTACCCTTTACGTGATACGGACAAACAATAACCTAGTTCTAGAGTAACCCGGTTTCATACATTCAACGAAATTGGCCACGAATGGAAGACATACAAAGGCAAATGTTGCCTTTTTCATAAATATAAATAACGATAAAAACACGCATAAAATAACAATATGTCCACCCCTTTAAGATTACTTTTTTGCATTTGAGCGCACATACTGTATAGCATTTTGCATCTTACTACAAATCCTGTATACCATCATGCATCTGATCCCACATCCTGTGTGCCATTTTGCAGCTAATCCGATATACCGTTTATGGTGTAAATTTTAAAATTTTAAATTACGATTGTATAGCATTTTTATTAATGGTTTTGAGAACATATTTGTAGACGCAGGCATGCAAGGCTTAGCGACGCCGAATCCTTAAGGTCAAACATTACCTCGGTGACAATAGTCTAACTAAAATGCCGGTTAGGAGCTGTAGGACAACGCCGTAGATGTCATGGGGAAACAATTATAATATAACCAAGAGAAAAGTGATGCAGAGCATCAAAGTCGCTGGAAAAATATATCAGAAAGCTACGCATGTATAGTATAGAAGCAGTTTATTCATTTTCATTGGCTTAATTTGTGGAATAAAAATATTACAAAAGCTTATGTTGTTAACTAAGTAAATCTGTAAGTGTTAATGACACTTTTTAATTAAAACATAAAACATATGTGAACAACAGCTACTCAACAAATGTCGTACAAAGTCTGAAAAGAAATAATCGTGGCATGACTGTGGTACGAAGAGAAGTCTTTACAACATGCAATCAAAACATTGAATTGACCTATAAAGACCTTTTTTTCTTCACAGTATGTCCCCAAAAGTAAAATTCCTTACTCCCGTAGTAACACCCTGAAGTTTAAATCTAACACATATGTCTATCAAAACGTTCCAGTAAATGTGCTTGGTAGTTAGTGCATTCTGTACAAATCAAAACCAAACACACCTCCACTAGATCTAATTGTTTTAATATTCACCGAGTTTTGCGCGATTAGCTCCAAAAGCTTGTTGTAATGAAAGACACAAAATGCAATTACTGATAATCAAATAAGAAAACAACCAATTCTTTAGACGAATAAATATTTAATCATGAATATTGCACTTAAGAGAGTTTGTTCGATTTAGTCCTGCAATTCGAAAATAAGAATTTGACAATCGATATGCGTCAAAATTTACTTGTTATTTTTATTTAGTTCTACGTTTATTTTATTGTTTATGTGGTAGTTCTCTAAAATATACAACAAAAGAAACAGAACATTTTAGTATCAATGTAACAATGTGTTTTAACCATTTTTAAAACCAACTATAAATATAGAGTCGCCTATCTCGACGACCCAACAAGAAAAATGTGATGCAGAGACTCAAAGTCGCAGGAAAATAATCTCAATTTTATTTTTCGCAATACAGTTTCATATATTACCCTTGATTTTTACATGTTTATGACCAACAATCTTATACCTCGGACCAACATTCACATCATTAATAAACAAGAAAATTCATGTACTGTATATGCAGGTCCTGATTAAATAAATAAATCACCTTCCAAATTAACCATCCATAAAATAATTATTCTGAATATACAATAGTTAACTTAAGAAAATGTCCCGAACTGTTGGTCTGCGCTTGTCTTTGTTGGTCATTTTCGGTCATTTCAATGTTCATTAGTACCGATATTGTTTCATACAAATGATCACTTACTTTAATTATATGTATTGATCCAAGCATGTGCCGCAGGGTACATACATATAAGTTCTTATTACTGGTCAGTAAATGTAGACACAAGTAAAACCATATGAAATGTATCCCTCTGTTATCCATATCACATAAATTTCGGTCGAAAACAAATTGACCTAGGTATATATCTGTAAATTCATATCTTGCACATTTTACATTAGCAATGTGGGACCGAGGTCACATTAGTGTTTGGAAATTCATCATATACGGTAAAGCTCAACTACAGTACAATATGCGTGGGAATTACCATTTACTGTATTAACTGCGCATGCACTAAATACATAGTGCCTCTAAAACGTACAACAAAAAGTTTGAATTCTAACAAAATTTGAATGTCCAGGAATTCTTTTTAAAACATCTATCTATTAACATTTTTCTGTAGAAGTTTGTGATAATAAGTGCAGTCTGTCCTTGCATACGAATTTGTGCAGATTTGTAATATAAAATAAGAATCAACAAATGATATTAGTAAGGTTTTAATTGTGATTTTTGTCGTAGTTTTTACGAATATTTTGTTTAGGTGTTAGCTATTTTGGAAAGAAAAACCAAACACGATAATACTCGTAAATATCTAACAATGTGGTCATTTACAAAACCAAATATAAATACAAGAAAGAGCACAGATGTGAGACAGAATGTGCTTTCAACAAGAAGATGTTATCTGTGGACTAAACACTCGCTGTCGATTCATTGCATAAATATTTGAGTGTAACGAACCGTAACACTGATGGGAACTGCACCATCTGCTACTTTGCTTCTTTGTTGTCTGCTATATCAGTTATTACAAGCTGCGTTGTTACCATCGACATTCCTGGATACTTTTGTTAAACCAAGACCTTGCTAAACGGCTGCGAATTCCTATATCTGCCTGCTACTTTTTATAATTGCAAGTTGCACATTATTGTTGCGAGCTAGACTGTTAAAAAAGAACACTTGTTCTTTTCTTTCAATAGGGCCTTACAGAACAATTGCGGCTTCCTGCTTATTGACTGTTACACTATAGTTCCCATGAAAATACATTCTATAAGAGGCACTACTCTCAAGAGCCACACATAATTCTGTGTGTAAATGTATTTTGCCCCGACTTCTTCAAATCGTTCTAATCTACGACATGATAGTATACTTTCCATTAAAAAGGCAGATTGTTTCGTAATCATACTTTTGGACGATTGATAGACAAAATAAACATTATACTCGTATGTTCAATTTCATTGTGGTATTGGTATTTAATGACAAACATCTTCGCTTGAGCTAGGACACATACAGTTGTGAAACTTCAATTTGAATGATATGCATTAGAAATGTATATTACAGTAGTATTACATGGTGCAGAATACCTGTATTAAATTACATTATATAAGTGGAAAATATTCTGCCCCCAGGACAGTGCTGCTGATCGCCCTTTTCTCTCAGTTTCTCCGGAACGTGAACATCCCGTGTCTGTCGTCTGTAAAAGGCAAGGGGTGCACTGTTGTGCCAATGCCCATCTTCAGCTTGTTTCCAGTAAGTTCTATTTATGTAACAAACATACAGCATTAAGCACAATCTTCCGGATTATTGTATGTTTCACCTTTACATTTTTAAATAATTTATAAAGCGACATGACGCATGCCTATCCATATGAAACACTTGGCGGTGCTTTATAGCAAAGTCCAGCAATATGCCAATTTCAAAATATAAGTCAAATTTGTATTAAGCAGAATCCCACATCACATCACAAAATTGGCAGCCGACGACACGTTGGCTGCTTAAGACAAAGTATGACATCATTGAATATTTACCTTTTTCTGTGTGCAAGTTTACAAGCAAGTATTGCGTAAGTAGTAGATATACTGCAAAGTTCAATGGAAGTAGATAACAACACCACAGTGCCTTAGTTCGGATCAGATCATAAGATAGTTTCTCAGCTAAATCATAAAAAATTGCTCAACAACAAACCCGCGCCGCAGGTTTCGAATCTGACAACTGCCCGGTCTTTTCCTTTAATCACCGTTTATCTTAAAATGTTATCACCTCCATCATAGATTAATAGGACATGAAAACTTGACGCCAAACTTGTTCGTAAAACATGTAAATGCTGCTAAAATATTTAGGTGTTGTTGGCGATTACCATATCGTGGATCGTGTGTGTGATCCTGACGGTGTCTGGCGCACTGTCAGACGATCCCGACCACTGGGGATACTACGCCAGAACGGACACCAAGGTGGACGTCATCTACAAGTCACAATTGTTCCGATTCCCGTATCCGGGTACAAAGTATACTCAACAAGCGATCTGAGATTATTTTAATCGGGATTAAATAAATTAAGACTTCTTATATATATATATATATATATATATATATATATATATATATATATATATATATATATATATATATATATATATATATATATATATATATATAAAACGACGAGGAAGGTAGCTATCCCTAGTTAAGTGAATACTCCTGTAGGGGAGGGACTACATTGCTCCTTTATATGTGCTTTGTAAACGAAGGAAAAACCCCAAATATGCCATAAGCTTTTGTCACTTCCAATCCGGCCTAATCCGAGTACGTAGTAGGAAGACGATTAATGTTAATGATGATGTTGATGCTGATGATGATAATAATAATGATTATCCTGAGGATGTTTATAATGATGATAATTATGATAATGATGGTGATCGTGATGATGATGTTTCAGGACAATGGGGAGTCCCAACAGTGAGTACTGCCGCTGTATTTGGCCTGTTGGCCGGGGTCTTGTCTTCCATGATTGAATCTGTCGGTGACTACTACGCATGTGCAAGAATGGCCGGTGCTCCACCCCCGCCCATACATGCTGTCAACAGAGGTTCGTTTATCTTGGTGTGTTTTGTATATTAAACTATGAGCACTGAAACATGATTTAAGTCTCAAAGAGAAAAACGCATAGGCATCTTTTATCATCAACACGCATGAGCTCATGTTCTTTTCTTACTAGCCACCAGCGTTTATATACATTATTTAGCATTATGCTCGTATGAATGAGAATCGTTTGTAATGGCATGTTACTCTCCACTCTACTTGTAGGTATCGGTATTGAAGGAATTTGTTGTATTCTGGCCGGAGCCTGGGGGTCGGGAAACGGCACCACCTCATATAGTGAGAATATAGGGGCTATCGGCATCACCAAGGTTGGTAAATGTTTTAAGGATGGCAAAATTTACTCATTGAAGCATTCGAATGTTCGGAGCTTTCTTTTTCCGAACGTTCGGAACAAGTTATAGATCCTACAAAACAATTTTGAGCTGATATGGTTGACGTAAAACTATGAAAAATTGTCAAGAATTTGTGCAAACGGTGTTAGCAATAAGATCAGAGTGTTCCAATTGATGGAAAGTTTTGTCGATATTTAGTATTAATTTATCGATAGTTACTTTCAGAATGAAAACAAAACCACGGAAAATGTATGAGTTTGTATATATATATATCTGTGCTTATTTTTATCTTACATAGAAATAAATGTTAACTTCTATATTTTGGCCAACAAAGAATTTTTGAAAACGGTTGAAGAAATAAAAACCGATGGTTTCAATTCATCTTCTATAGAATAAATATAATAATTCACCCATGGGCATATGGCGAGCAAAATAATTTGAGCAAAAAAATACCAATATTTATACCGAATCATAACTTTGAGTAATACTTTACTAACACTAAGCAAATATGGTTTCATCCGATGGTACAGGTATTATGCCTCCGATACAGGCTAGAAGACAGTCAGCAGGGGTGTTTATAATGCAATTGTTGACTGAGGTGGGGTTGGGGACGGGGGCTGCGTGTGCAGTGTGTCACCTGCTAGGGCTGCTAATGTAAGGGTGTATTGTTGACGAGGAAACAGGCAGCATGTACCCAAGATAAAACCCCGTCCCCAAATATAATATTTACTGAACTATTCAAAGAAAGATTAAAACTGTTCAATTATGTAAATACATCTGACTGGCCATATACTCTGTTTTAAGCGGTAGCACGTAATTTCTAAAAACTAATTGAACTTGCTTTGTCAAATAGTGTAGTTCTGGACCAGCTAGCTCCCGTATGGCGCTGTCTGTTTTGAAACAGCTGGCTCCCGTGTGGCGCTGTATGCTCTGGACAAGCTAGCTCCCGTGTGGCGCTGTCTGTTCTGGACCGGCTAGCTCCCGTGTGGCGCTGTCTGTTCTGGACCTGCTAACTCCCGTGTGACGCTGTCTGTTCTGGACCAGCTAACTCCCGTGTGGCGCTGTCTGTTCTGAAACAGCTAACTCCCGTGTGGCGCTGTCTGTCCTGGAAAAGCTAACTCCCGTGTGGCGCTGTCTGCTCTGGACCAGCTGGCTACCATGTGGCGCTGTTTGCTCTGGACCAGCTGGCTACCATGTGGCGCTGTTTGCTCTGGATCACCTGGCTACCATGTGGCGCTGTTTGCTCTGGACTAGCTGGCTCTCGTGAGGCGCTGTCTGCTATTGACCAGCTGGCTCTCGTGTGGCGCTGTTTGTTCTGGACCAGCTGGCTCTTGTGTGGTGCTGTATGCTCACAATCTGCATTAGCGGCTATTGAGTCTTTAGCTGTGTGTTTTGTAACGATTTCATGTAATATTACATTAATTAGAATTGAGTATGCGTTATTGTTTACAGTCTCGCAATGAAAACATATAGAGAGTATTAGTAATAAAGTTAAACGGTTATGTTATAATCCTTCGTCATATTCTATTCTCTGTTTCAGGTGGGTAGTCGGCGTGTGGTACAGGTGGGCGGGATGCTGATGATCATCCTAGGCTGTCTGGGCAAGTTCGGGGCTTTGTTCGTCACTATACCTGACCCAGTCGTAGGCGGCATGCTCATGGTCATGTTCGGTGAGTGCACCGCCCAGCCAATACGTAGTTTTCATAACTGTCTTTACCTTATATAATTATCGCTATACTCTAAAATGTTAGTGTCTACTATTTCTTACTGACAAATGTTGTATTGCTCACTAATTCCTTTAACGAGATGATGTTACAGGCGTTGAATTGTATACGTACAGAATACGAACTTATGTAATAGATCAAAAGTTTACAAAAAAACATCCAATTACCACAATTAGTCATAGTTCAGCCTGCTTGACACACACTTACAAGGCTTATGCAACAAGTGTAGATCCAGAAGAGCCAGCTCTCGCTGTCTGATCAGGATATACACTGTTACATTGTTTAAAGATTAGTCGCAATCATTGTGTTTGTAAAGTTTGCATAAAACCTTTATACGACAAATAATTAGTTGGGAACATGAACATGTATTAATACATTAAAGACGCTAAGCGTTAATATACCTTCCTGCCGCAGGTATGGTCACAGCGGTTGGGCTATCAAACCTGCAGTACGTGGACCTTAATTCTTCCCGGAATATCTTTATCCTGGGACTGTCTCTCTTCGTCGGCCTAAGTTTTCCCAAGTGGATCTCTAGCAACAACGCCATAAACACAGGTAGGACCTGTCATTATTATTACTAAAGTCCTAATTACATTGTAATCTAAATATCGAATGTTTGTGTAAACATGTGTTTTGGGGGCGAACATAAATCAATTGTCCGATTACTTGTGATATAATACTGTTTACTGAATGAATCCTCTAATAGGCACGAATAGGCACTGAAACGATACAGGGTTTTAATTTCAAAGTACATGGTAATACACTTGTTTCAATGCTATATAATTATGTACATGTGCAGTTTACTTCGAAAACATATCACAGTTCCATGATCCATAATGATATAATGGCCAAATAAACTATAATGGTTATATCTATCCTAATTATAATAAACATATTATAATATAGACTAGCTTCAGTGCAGTGGTCATAGACCTTACAGTAAAACTCTCAATATAATAGGTACAATTGCTATGCCTGCAGTATCATGTATTATTACATACAAGGGTTTATTCCAAAAATTGATACATTTAGTAAACGCACAGATCTACGGGATCTTCAGTCCTACAGTAAACAAACATCTGAACTTCCGACTTCCAAGCTCACACCTGAATGTCACTGTGAGTGCTGTGTGCTGTCACTAACAGTTAGATATTAAAAATAATAAACATGTAAGTTAAAAAGAGATAGACAGAAATAGATTAGGTCACCATGTTGGATTTTACTCTGAAAGCTTTCTTGCAATTACTTTCTAAATCATAATAAATACCAATGTAAATAATTTACAGAACATCAACCATTGCAGAAAAGTTAACTTAAATTAACTTAAAAGTCAAGTCAAAGAACTACAAACCTAGCACGTGCCAACAATCGCAAAACAAGGCGCAACTGCAATGCGACCTTCTCTATCGACGTTAAAATGTGTACTGGCAAAGAGGGCTCTGTATTTCACGCCAAGTCAATGGAAATAACTCAGTGAAGGTAAAAAGGTAAACCCCAACGAGACAGCAAGTGAACATATCAAATCACCGATAACCAACGAAACTAGATCTTTCTACATCTACAACTGTGGTCTGTGACATTTCACTTTAACAACTCCTGGTCCCTTTAATGCGTTCCGGACTAAGCAAACATATCTATGAGGAGGTCTTCCAGCACGCGTGCGATACGCCGTGAGTTCGAAAATTTTGTTTCATTATAGTAAACACAAAGCACGTATTTCTTCTTCACTAAGATAGTGGTCAGTATTTATAAAAGAGAACAAATTTTCAAACAAAAGATATCCAACAGGACGTTAGTACCTTTAAATGAACAAGGCTATACAGATGTTCTTGCTGACACACTGCCTGCATATGTTCTAGGCAGTGACATCATGGACCAGATTTTCTCAGTTCTACTCGGCACCAGTATGTTTGTCGGCGGCATGGTCGGATTTATCTTAGACAACACCGTCCCGGGTAAGGATAAAAACTTGAACTTCGGTGAAAACTGTTGGCCTCCTTTCTACTTGTACTCTTTGTTATTTGTATCTGTTCTTTTTTCTTTTTGAATTATTCTCCATTTTATATTTTTATCTTTTTGTGTGATAAAGTTTTCCATTAGATTAATCTGATGTACGCTTGGAATGTCATGGAACTCTTGTTCACAATGCAGACAAATATCTCTCATAGGTGCTGTTCTAGAAGGAGGTGTCTCCTATTGAATACACATTTTTATTGGAACATTAGTGAACAGGCAATATCACAGCTGTTCAATGAGTCCTTTTTCAGAGAAAAGCACTGAATATGCCGTGCAATTATAAATAGTGTACTAGTATTAACAGGAACTCGCAGCTGTTCGGCGATGCGGTGTTTTACAAAGGACATCGACTATCCAGAGGTTTACAATGCAGCTTGCAATAAAGATGTAGCAGATAACAAATAATACAGCAAAAGTAGATAGTCTAGTTTCCATACACCCTGGCATCGATATCCTTCGTTACCCTTGTATATTTGTGTGATGGTCTTGTATATAGAGAGTACGCAGTTCCCAGAGTCTTGTTTAAAACACATGCTCTCTGTGGCGCCTTGTATGTCGCAGATCCGTGATCTTCATTGTAGTTTATCATTTGCTTGAAATATTACACTTAGGTACGGATGAAGAGCGTGGTCTGTTAAAATGGCGTCAACACGGTGGTGCAGAAGAGACGACTCCCACGTCAAAGAACGACATGAGAATCTACGATATTCCCCTCATACAGCCGTATCTTAACCGCTTAACAGTCTGCCGCTATCTACCATTCTGCCCTACTGTTGGTAAAAAGGGAAACATCACAAGTGACTTTCCCGGTTAAAAACTAAGTACAGGGAGTGATGTTGAAACATAAATGATGACGATGCACGGAATGGAAAAAGCCAAAATCAATAAACTTTGATCCATATTAATCTATAACTTCCACAAAAAGGCGCAGGCAAAATTCCATTTGATCAATGTTTGTTTATTCTTAAGGGACACTGGTCAGTATTGCTTTAAAGATTTTAACATAAAAGGGGATGTTACACGTTAAGTGAAGTTCACATACATACAGTTCCCATTTTTTGCCGACGTAATGTGCGTATTGTTTACATTTATCTGGCCATTATTACATATTAGCATTATTATGTAATTAAGATTACGCAAGTGTAATGGTTAATATATATAAGTTGAAAATTAATACAACTTATTTGTTGCATACTTCGAGGTTGATGTTTAAGTAAAATCTTAAGGAAATTCTCCATTATTCTATTTTTTTTTCTTAAATGGATTCTTAAGTTGTCTTTCTGAGAAATAAGTTATAAGAAACTCCAAATGTTATATTCTCTTCCGAAGAAGTGTTTTACTCTGGAGTATCCTTTGGAAACAAATGAATTATAGCATAAGACAAACCAAGAAAGATTATTACTTGATTGGTTTGACTGAGACTATCACAAATATGTTATTCATTGTTTACAAACTTAGCACGTTTTAGTTTTCTGCTGACTGTGCTTTATTAAAAAGTCACCGAGCTCTTGATAGCTCAACGAATTATTTCAGAGTTTCCCAAAATGTTCTATGAAGTAGGATGGTTGATGCTGCAAAATATAAAATTATTTCACCAAATGTTTTTTTTTTTTTTATCTTTTAGACTTTCAATAATTTTCGGTAATAAAGTAATCAAATACAATAGTAAGAAAGAAACACATCAACACGTTTAAAAGGCCTCCACGGTGATATTTTATGCAGATATGTTAATATTATTTAATGCAACAGACCTATTGTATTCCAATGATATTATTCATGTTATTATATGTAAATGCTCTGGTATATATATAATTTGCAAGGAAGTTCTGAATGGTATTGACGTCTCGCTAAAGCTAAAAACAACCCAACTCTATTTTTACTGGAAAGGAGTGTTCCTGAATGTAAAATTAAGTTGTAAAATTTCTCCATGAAAAAGCATAAACAAGTTATATAATCTATTAGATATATAAACATTTTTAAACACAATTGTGTCATTAACAGGCAAAGCGCTTACACAACGTACTTACATTTAGCCTTTTTATCATTTTATGTGAACTTCTGTAATCTCAGTTTTATCTTATGTGTTTATTTAGTTTTCTTTGTTTAAATTCGGTGAAATAAAATTGGAGTTTGCCTTTTAGTCCTCATTTCTCATTTAATATGTTACATACTTTCCTTATCTTACAAGTCCCTGTAGCTTACAGTTTGAGTTTTGTATTTTTATTATTATACAATGTTTTTGTTGTTATTGTTTCATAATACTTGAAAAGCAAATGCATTATGAAGATATGACAAGTTCGCTTTTAGTTAAACAACAAATATTTAAATTTGAAAATGCACTCGACATAGATCAGTTCATTGTAAAAGTGACAGAAAATTCGGCAACAAGACATTACACCGAAATAGAGAAAACACTATATCAGTCATGTCTTTGTGTAATCGGAAATTTCGTCCTCGGGACTATCATTCCTTTGATGTATCTGGTTCAATGATACAAACTGTATCATTTTGTTCATAAAAAGCGAAGTAAAATATGTAGTTAATAGAACTAGTTCATCCTATAAACTTTCATTTCTCAAATTAACTGTTTATTTTTCATTAGATATTCAACTGTTACAGCATTTTTACAGAGATAACAAAACATTTTTGACGACGTCATCGGCACCAACATGTTTATTTCCGTGGGGTTTCCCCGTCATATATCCAAGAGATGATTCGTGAGGCGTTCCGATTTTGAACGGTCCGTCGGCAAAATGTTTAATTATGGTACTTAAACCGGTTTACAGAGCTCTAAATTCACACTTTCTGGTTGTTTTCTAAAGGTGAAACTAAAAACATACACACATTATCCAATGCCTCCAATTTAGTCTCACCTTTTAGTCAAAACAGCTTCTTAATCCTGTCAGAAGACAACATCCACTAAACAACACCAAAATTCTATCAAACAAACAGTGTAAATAAAAAGAAAACAGTCAAAGTAAGACAACTAACAGTTAGCACCTGCATCGGGATTTAAAACAGATAAAATAAACATATATCAAGACAAAATAACTAGTAATAAAATAAACTATCAACATATGTACAATATTTACAGTAGATAAAAGCCACAGCAACCGTAACATTCCAAACAAGAGAGTAGTTTGAAACAAAACAGCCCAGGCGATGACGTATAAGTACAATTAAATGACGTCATAAAATGCCATGACGTCATCTGCTAAAAGTGTAAAACTGAAATGTAAAAAACACACAAGAAATCATCGAATTTTTAACAAGCCAAACTAACAAAACAAAGTGTAGTATAGTGAGATGTTAATATGTAATGAGTTTTAAAATAATATACCATAAAAAGCCGAGGATTTATCCGCAATTGGCATGTTTTATTATAAAGGTACAAACAATACAGATGTTATGCCAACTATGCAATCTCACGTAAAGGGCATGCAGCCTGCTCAAGTTGTCTCGGCTATATAAGACATGACTGGAGAGATGAAGAGACAAGAAATCCATCAGTG
The DNA here is from genome assembly GCA_007844125.1 of Sinonovacula constricta. Lineage (NCBI taxonomy): Eukaryota > Metazoa > Mollusca > Bivalvia > Cardiida > Solecurtidae > Sinonovacula > Sinonovacula constricta. The sequence continues at coordinate 20,971,463 of CM017567.1, forward strand.
ACTCTCCGATTATGGCTTTAAGTCACTGTTTTAATGTAGTCTCAACGACCTGTCAGGTCATCGTGTAATTTAAAACAAGGAAAGTTCTTGACTGTAAAAGGGTCAATTGCAATCAATGCAGTACAAGAAGGATTCCCGGGTTGTAACCGTCAGCAATAAATGTTCTGATAAGTTTTGTAAAGAAGCCAGTAATGTTATTTAGGCCCTTGATTTTCTTTAACTTGTATTAAACATTTCCATAAAATGCATGGTGGATTATGCCTTATTGCATAAGTGTTTTCATACTGCTATTATACTTTGAAGCAATAAAATTGTTGCCGTGAAAGAATTTTGTAAACGCCTTCCTTAATATGTGAAATCGAAAGCCGTGCTGTAATAGCTTGTTTCTAGCATTGAAATCGTCTACTTTAGTACAAACTTGTGCAAACCTTGTAAATTGGAATATGTAAATACCATAGGAGGTAGCACGATGTGTATCACCGTCAAGGTATGGATAATTCACAATACTAATGTTGCAATCATCTCTCTCGTCATAGTTTTAGTAGAGAAGTTGTCATTGAAAATAACGATCTTAATGTCTGGAAATGCTGCATTTAAATGTCAGTTTTTTTGCTTTATTACAGGTAGTTCTGAAAGGGTAAATCAGATGGATCATTTGAGAAAAGAAAGAATTATCTATAGTTAGAATATTGTCAAGATAACGTGGCGTTAAGCTGAAAGCCTCTATGTGGCTTTCATTAGAAAGGGATAAAGTTACAATGAAATCAATTTAAAAGCAGTATAAAAACAAATCTGTAATTAATGGTGTACAGTTGAATAAAGTGTCACCGCGTTTTATGTAAAGAATTGTCATAGAGCTTCACAAACATCCGTACAAATTCACATAGTAAACTTCCCAAAATTCTATTGGAACTATGAACCTACACCAACATTCAAACCGGGTTGCAGCACGTCGCTGACTTATCAGACATTCCTCATCCTACTCAATGAATTTAACTTCTCACAGATGGTCACAGCATGCACAAAAAGCCGAAATACTTTGGATCTTTTTTATATCAAAGCCAACCATCGTCAGACATGTAGACATCATACCAGGCCTATCTGATCACGGCATAATCAAATACACTATTCACACCAGACCAGTAATATTTTAACAAAACCCCAGAGTCTGTCATTCATACTATAAGGCCAAGTGGGAGGACTTGTTAAAGAAATACCTGTAATGAATAAAGTAGAACGACTTTCAGTTGAAGAACTTTGAAACAGAATCAAAACCATTCTTGAAACAGGGATTTCGAAATATGTACCAACTAAGAAAATTGCTTCCAAGAGATCACTGCCATGGATAAAGAAAAACATTATCAGACTAATCCGCAGGTGTGAAAAGTTCTACCAAAAGGCCTGAATAGGTAAATAAGTAAAGGTCCTATCAAAATTTTCACAGATATTTAAATTTTATCTGCCTGCAGACCAAGGCAAACAAGGTAAATGTAAATGTGACAAAAACACAGAGACGAGACATAACACACAAAAAGAAAAACCATCAGTTACCGCCTTGGTGTCCCTCAAACAAGGATTACAAAGACAGGTTTAAAACACTTAACATATTGATCAGAAATAAGATAAAATTTGAATTCAACAGATCTTGTAAACATCATAGACATTCGCTAAAAATATTTGCTAAAAAAGCAATATTCCATTTTCAAAAGTTCAAAGCAATACTCTAAGGATACTTTCCCACTGAGAGATCCCCTAATTGGCGAACTTACAGCTGATAACACCTCTAAAGCATGAGCATATTGTGGCCTCCCACCTATCCTCCCACCTTATCTCCAACAATATCCTGTATGAACTCCAACATAAATTACAAGAATATGGAGGTACTAGATTGGACAAAGTAATTTCTTCGCAATAGGCCCCAAACTGTCATCCTACAAGGCGACCACTCAGTGGCGGTATCTGTAACTTCCGTTGTGCCCCAAGGCTCAGTCCTTGGCTCCCTTTGCTAAATGACCTTCCCTCATCAGTTGATAAGTCACAAGTACGGCTTTTTTGCAAATGATACAGCCCTGTTATTAACTATAAACTCTCTTAATGATTTACAAATGCTACAATCAGATTAAGATCAGTTAGAATTATGAGAAAAAAATTGGGACATGGAATTCAACCCTTCTAAGTGTCAAGTTCTTCATATTACTAAGAGTAAAAACGCAATAAACAACACATATTTCCTTCATGGCCAAACCCTAGAAGCTGTTATATCGGCTCGCAATCTTGGAGTTTGTCACCTTTCTCACGACATGAACTTCAAACTCACATTTCTCGAATTACCACATATGCAAACAACCTCTAGAGTTTCTTAAACGCAATATTTCAACCAAAAATGAGAAAATAAAGGACTTGGCTTACAGAACCCTCATCAGACCACAGCTGGATTGTGCCTCAGGAGTCCACATACAAAAACAAATATAGACAAATAGGAATAATGCAGAGACGTGTGGTTAGGTGGGTCTAGTTCGACTATTCGTACCATTCACAAGTAACCCATATGCTTCAAAGTCTGAACTGGAAATCCCTACAACTGTCGCTATATCAAAACCTACTGACCAAGCGGTCACATGCAGCCCTATCCTTTTAAAGCGCTTCACAACCCACGATTACTACAAATACTCATTTCCCCCATAGCATCACTCTATGGAACAGCCAACATCATTAAACTGCCTCTCTGCTTGATCCTAATCTCTTCAGGTCAGCAGTTGTAGCTGAAAAATTTTAGTTGTGCAAATTATTTTTCTATTTTTTGACTTTCACAAATCGCAGACGTATGCTTAAATGTTGAAGATTACAAAAAATATTAAGCAACATTGATTTGACGCGCACACTGCTAGTAACGTACAGAAAAGTGTGTAGGCAGAATAGATAGATAGATTCAAACAATAATGTCCCCTTTTGTAGTCGCTTAGAGCGTAGTGCAAATCAGTTAAGTACGTTCTACAGCTGCAGATCACTTGATCATTTTATTAGCAATATATTCTCCCTTTTATTTTTTTTTATTTTTTTTTTGCAATTTGATACTCAATTTTGTTAACCATGGGTTATTGCTAAAACAAAGTACGGATAAAATCCTTCCAGAACAAAATTTCTTTTGTTCATTTTAGCAAAGGTGAAGTCGGTTGTTACTGTGACGTATTGGGGTTCCATAGTAGAACGCAACATCAGTCCACGATTAAAATTTTGTTAGTGAAAGTTACATTTTACAATCTAACAACAGTCTAGCAAAAAAACTCTCCCTTGCTCGTCCATATTCACCCTCTTCTCCCTAACTGGTCGTAATCCACACTTCTTTCTTTCGCCCAGCAGCCCTAACATATATAATCTAACTAAATTGCTCATCCGAACTGAGCTCGCATATATTTTCTGACAATCGTGTCATTAATAAGGCGTACCGTCTCACGAATCCCGCCTAAATTTTGACGTATACATCAATCACTGGTCGAATATTCCCTCTTCATTGCCATTTTACTAGTTTCCCGGTGTACAATTTTTTTTTATTGTATCGTTTGGGTAATTATTCAGGTCATTCTTTCCATACCCGAGGCCAAATCGGCGCAATAGTTCAGTCTTTATACAATCTTAGTATTATTCTAAGCATTGTTATTATTGTTCTTTAACTAAACATTTCCCCATGTTATTATTATATAATTGAAAACTAATTAATATGGTAATATTACATTACATTACATTTGGTCTAATCAGAATATTTTGGTCGCGTCCAGTAGCTATATTTTATACATTATTTTTAGATAAAATACATTGAAAGTATTGTATTTTTAATACAATACTTTCTATAATAGATTGCTAGTGACTGTGCTGTAGCTTCGTATAATGTATAATCTATATTTAGGAGAGGTGGCTGTTTTGCAGGTGAATACTTATCTGCTTTCCAATGCGTTGCCCAATCGGTTTACCACGGAAAAAGTTAGAGATAAAATAAAAATCAGTGTTTAAAACTAAATTTCTTTAAAATAATTCTAAATGTTTTCTGAAAAGTGAAATCGCCTTCAATGTCGGTTGTCATAAATTATATATGCACGACTCTTATTTATATCAACATGAGGGGTAAAACAACGAGTCCTTCATAAAAAATGCGACAGATTCAATTTTTTTTTTTTGTAAGTAAAGTAAGTAGATGGTAACATTAAACTTAACTGTTTGTCGGTGAGATACCGAGTCAAGAGATGTGCTACACAAAATGATAAAACTAAAGTTTGGGTCGTTAGGGTACTGAGTCAAGATATGTGCTTCACAATATGATCAAATGAAACTATAGACTGGTAGGGTACTGGGTCAAAAGGTAGGCTTCACAATATGATCAAATGAAACTATAGACTGGTTAGGTACTGGGTCAAAAGGTAGGCTTCACAATATGATCAAATGAAACTATAGACTGGTAGGGTACTGGGTCAAAAAGTAGGCTTCACAATATGATCAAATGAAACTATAGACTATGAGGGTACTGGGTCAAAAGGTAGGCTTCACAATATGATCCAACGAAACTTTAGGTCGGTGTGGTACTGTGTCAAGAGATGTGCTTCACGATATGATAACACGACACTGTTAGTCGGTATGGTGCTGACCCAAGAGATTTTCGTAATATGATAACACGAAACGATAGGCCGTTTGGGTACTGACTCAAGAGATGTGCTTCACAATGTGATAATACGAAACTATAGGTCGGTGTGGTACTGAGTCAAGAGAGGTACTTTAAAATATTATGGAACGAAACTATGGATTTGTAGGGTATAGAGTAAAGAGATATGCTTCAAAATATTATCAATCAAAAGTAAGGGTTGGTAGTGTACTGAGTCGTAAGAAGTGCTACACAATATGATCATAGGAAACTACGGATCAGTAGGGTACTGAGTCAAAAGCTGTGCTTCATAATATGATTAAACGAAATTATAGGTCGTTTCGGTACTGAGTCAAGAGATGTTATTCACAATATGATAAAACGAAACTATAGGTTGGTAGGGTACTGAGTCAAGATATGTGCTTTACAATATGATCAAACGAAACAATAGGTCGGTAGGAAACTTAATCAAGAGCTGTGCTTCCGATTTGATCAAACAAAACTATAGATCGGAAGAGTACTGAGTCTGGAGATGTACTTCACAATTACTCAAACGAAACTATGGGTCGATAGGGTACTGAGTCAATATATATGCTTCACAATATGATCAAACGAAACTATGGGTCGATAGGGTACTGAGTCAAGAGATGTGCTTCACAATATAATCAAACTAAACTATGGGTCGATAGGGTACTGAGTCAAGAGATGTGCTTCACAATATAATCAAACTAAACTATGGGTCGATAGGGTACTGCGTCAAGATATATGCTTCACAATATAATCAAACTAAACTATGGGTCGATAGGGTACTGAGTCAAGAGATGTGCTTCACAATATAATCAAACTAAACTATGGGTCGATAGGGTACTGAGTCAAGAGATGTGCTTCACAATATAATCAAACTAAACTATGGGTCGATAGGGTACTGCGTCAAGATATATGCTTCACAATATGATCAAACTAAACAATGATTACAAAATGTCGTATGAAGAACTGTTAGCAAAAGCAAAAGGTAACCCAGATACAGAAAAAAAGTTTCTAAACAAAACAACTTTGAAAAATAAAAAAACAGATACCGAAAAACAAACACATGCCATTCCAGAAAGAAATACTACCTAAACAATAATGATTTGTGTAATGTGAGGCTGCTGCACATATGCATTTTCTGCCTTTACACTTTAGTTTTATAGTTAATTGTTAAAATGTTGGCAACATTTCCTTTTCTTCCGAATATGTAACATCTTGGAAAACCTATTAAATGGTGTCGGTTTTGCTTTTTATTTCATTTTAAACTATTATTTGGTTTCTTGAGCTTTTCATACTTTTTCTGGAGACTCTGAAAACTAAGGCCAGTCGCAATATTGTGCCAGTCGAGCTGACTGTGTTCTTGAAAAATGGCTGCCAATAAAACATCATGAGAGGAAGAGCTTCAAATATGCTAAGGCTTCTAAAAGGAGAGAGCAGACTGTAAAGTTGGAATGGTCGGCAGTTCGCTGTAGAGATAGGGGCTAGAGGCTTCCCAGTCCAGTCTGCATAAAGATTGTTCCAGAAGATTGAGGTAAAGGAACACAGCTGCGGCTTATCAGTATTACGTCAGCATTTATAATTTTTTAGCCCGTCTTGTGTAATTACTGAGTTCATATAATTGCATATTGCACTACTTATCTCTAAAAGCTGAACTTTTTAAATTACTATTGTAAAAAACAAAAGCAACAAAGACAGGCACGTAATTATTAATAATGTAACGATATATACCCGCCACCATGCCACATTAACATCATTTATTATATATTTGTCTTTGTATATCCATATTTTGCGCATGCAAACTGAGTTAAATAAAGATATCTTAATTTGTTAAGACAGGCAATGCCTTAGTGTACTTGAATTTTACCAACATGGATAAATATCAACATGGTATATAAAGTTTCATTTAAACATATTTTATTGCTAACTTCGAAGATTAAATACAGAAAGTAAAGTGACAATTATCCATCTACAAGCTAATTAAAATATTGTCCAATTATATAAAGTCATGCACTTAAATGAAAATATATTTATTAGCGGATAACATCGTTCCAGTTTATATTGTCCGTGGTTCACATCGGCCTGCACCGATTTACATAAGAGATAGCTATATGTATTTGCGGATCATGGCCGAAGCGTGAGTTTGGTACCGCATTTTAAATCATTGTTAATAGATATGTATCAATGAGACGCTACCATACGCTTCAAGAAGCTTTTAGTCGGACCCGAATCCCGCATAATCGTTACAAACACATTATTTTAACTAATTTCTCACAATTACAAATACTAAATACTAAATTATTTCATGATTAACACTCCCACGGTTCCTCTTTGTGTTAATTTTGACTTTTTAATAATTATTAATAGATATTTAACAATGAGACGCTATCACACCCTTCGAGACGCTTTTTAGTCGGACCAGATCCCCCGCGAAATCGTTACAAGAATGATTTTGACTGATTTATCTTATTACAATTAGTAAATTATTTAATAATGAACTCCATAAAGTTCTTATAAATAAGAACTATATGGAAGTATACTTTAAATAATTTATAATAAAGAAATAGATTTTAAGTTTGCGTGATCTAACGCTCCATATATCACGGTTTCTCGTTATGTGGCCTACGGCCTTCGTTATTAAATTAATATTCATATGAACTCAACACCGTGCTATATTGGTCGTTAGATCACGAAAACTTAAAATCTATTTCCATTCTAACACGTTCTACAAAAAAGTCTTTACTTAAAAGGGACACAAATCAGCAATTTCCCTATGTTTCATTGGTCAGCAATTTCTAACAGTCAGATAATGCTATAAATGTGTATAAATAATAAGCTAAATACAATTATACAATATTGAATTAAATTTACCTACCCCAAAGTCAGTAATCTCAATGATAAATTAAAGTTATTGCAGCATAAATTTGGCAATTTTCATAATCATATGCAGCCGACATATATTGGTTTTCTTAAAAAAAGGTACTACAAATATTCTCCTTATATCATTCTTTATTTAAAAAGTTAGAGACAGACAGACAATACTACAATACTATACTGTTTACACTCATGTACATACATGTACAAAATGACAATCTGTACAATTTGTTTTATATATAACTATGTTAAGTCCGGTCGAACAAGTGAAATTCTAGAGTAGAGGTGATGTTAATGGAAGTCGGGATATTTTGTTTGTATGGAGGTTAGTGGGAGGGGGGGGGAGGGGGGGGAGTCACAGGATGAAATAGTTTCTAAACACAAAGGTTACAATATTACATAGCAAATGAAATTATGTCATAGAACAGCTGTTTTAAGTTCATTAAACAAAAGACATATTAAAGAGAAAACCTATAAGCAATAAAAGATAAGAAAACCTTATAAGTAAAAGATATCTATTTTTGCTTATAATTTGATAAATATTGCACGAGTCTTGCAGTAAAAAGAAATATCTTAAAGGTTGTAGTTCTGAAAAGTATTATTTAAAAAGTCTGTGATAGTCTATGAAATATGACAGAAGAAGAAACGATATGCCTATCAGGTTTAAATTTAAGAAATGGTGATGTTTTGCGTTTAACATGATTGAAATTATGTACAGTATTATAATTTATAGTGTTTTAACATGCTTCTCTTTTTCACAGTAATTCATAGATTACACTTACACTTACCAATAAAAAAGCAAGTTTTACTTTACAATATGGTATTGGCATATACTTATATATTTATGAACCTGTGCAGTAATAGTTCTGTTACAAAAAGCTATCGTATATGTAATGCAGTAAATAATCATAAATATTCATGGTTGGTGCGTGAATGGACAGATAGGAATAATGCAACAATCATGTATTATTAATAGAGAACTTCTTATTTTTAATTAAAAAACTAATAGATTATGTATATGTTGTTTGGGATTGATTTTAAGAGACTTTGATCAATCCCCCGGGCTACCATTGAATTTACAAACATACTAGGTAACGTGAAATATATATAAAAGGCACATAAGAAGCTCAAACTCACAAGTTAGGATAAGTGTTAATTTTCACAAACATGTAAAAAGACTTCAAAGGAAATTAATAACAGTGATAATTAATAGAATCTACTTTGTGAGATTACAGAAGTGTTCTCCCATTATGGTATTGCTTACGAAACAAAATGTAAGACACACACGGGAGGGGCATAATAACACAAATAATTAGCAAGTTATCAAACAGTCAGACAAGCACAACAAATGTATGACAAAGGTTGGAATAAATACCTCATGAGCAGTACACAAAACGAAGTGAGATAATGCTATTCAACTGGCAATTACAAAGTATACTAAAACAGCAAGCTAAAGAAGAAATTAAAAAATCGTGGAGGTATCTTTCAAAGTATTTAGGCACATTAAATATCATAAGTAAGCGCTTAATTAACGTTGGTGCGCTGTGTTTTGGAAATGCGCCATTATTTTCGACAGAAAAAGGGAAACGTGTTTGAGGAATTCAGGTTGTACAGTAGACAGGAGGAACAGGGGCTGTGAGTTATACTAGTAGTACATACTGTGTGAGCCTCGCTGGAATCATTGGAGCCTATCAGAGTTAAAGGATAGGTATTCGAGGAGGAAGTGTGTTTCAGAGCCAACTACATTCATGTGACAAAGTGGATATGTACGGTTTTGTAGTGGGATGCCTTCATATATTCCTTTTTCAATTGCTTATAAGTGATTTGCAGTTCGGAATCTAAAGATGGTAAGTTTTTAGTTTTTGTTTTAAGATTTGATAAAAGTTTCCATTCCATGATTTATTTTGATGCTTTCTTTATATATCTGACCTTTTTTAGAACATGTTAATTCCTCATGCTAATTTTGTTTTAATTGATCAATAAGTAATTGTTTCACAAAGTTATGTACTCCTTAAAGAATTTGCGCTAGACTGGTTTTTGTAGATATCTGGGCGCCCTATTTGCTTCAATATTTATTTAATTTTACTAAGCGATTTATAGTTGCGATTTTATAGACATAGTTATTCTGTTTATTGTGGACGATAGTTTGTTTTGTTTTCTTCGTCCAGTTTACACCAATAATTAAGCATATGTGTTTTACTATCAAAGACAATGGATAGCGACCTTATTCCCCGTAAAGAAATTAAATTGGTGTAGATTTTTGCTCTCATTAGTTATTTGTCGAAGAAAGTTACGGTGTATTTTTCTCAATTAATTTAAAACCTTCAAACCCAAATACTTCAGAACTGATTATATGAGTATAGGGACAACAGTGTGATCGAACAGTTTTAAAGTTAGTTCTATTGGTAAGTCAGTGTTTTAAATCCTTGTGTATATAAGATAGAGAGCTTTGTTGGCAAATTCGCAGACGTGCTGTCCCGCTTTAAGGTTACTGGATAGTGACAAATTTGGAGCGTCTGCGAAGACGATTTGCGCAGATTTGTTGAGATTTGAACTATCCCGCATTCACGGCGTTGTGCTGCACGTTAAATTTTTATAGGACACGGGGGTATCCTATAGTGGCTCTGCCACTTTTCTTGTTTGTAGATTTGCATGAATCTGGTTTTGGGAAGAATCATATAATGATAATTATTATTTTCTATGTACTGTATTGAGACTTTTGCAACTAAATCCAAAACGTATGTCAGTTTGTGTGTTTAGTTTGTTGCCAAAAAATGTATATATATATATATATATATATATATATTATATTTGACCAGCTTTCATCCTGATTTTTACCCAAAAAAAATGTACTTTTTTGTTGTTGATTTATTCAGCAAAATGTGTTCTACCTATATGTTAAGTGTTCAGACCGGTGCATTAAAAGAAAAAATATGAGTGATATTTTACTCTTTTTATTTTAAATTGTATTTTGTACATATTATAAGCTCGAATTCTTAAATTTTACAAGGTAAAATCTACCTTTTTTGTTTTTATATGTACTACAAAATGATTTCTATCTATGTGTAAAGTTTAAAGACTACTGCATCTCAAATAAAAAATAGGTGATATTTTATGCATTTTTTTAATTAAAAATATTATTTTTTTTAATATTTGACAAGCCATAGCTCTTCAGTTTGCATGGTTTGTATTAACTTTCGACAAATAAAAAGTTCTATCTATATGTGAAGTTTAAAGAACTCTGCATCTAAATTAAGTATTTTCTGATAGTTTTTCTAAATTTTTTAAGTTTAATAAAAAGATATTTTTATTTATTATGAGATATTTTTGTAATTATCACTTCAGGGATAGCCTTGTTTGGTTTTAAATGAAAGCTTTATTTGTGATGAATGTTAGAAACTGCCATATAGGCTTGCTTACCTTTTTTTCACAAAAATATAGTTGATATGATATGATTAAATTAATGTCTAAAAATGGCAACATTGCTTGTTTACATCAACCATACACATGAGGCAATAAAATGATTATTTCAATGTTAACCCACTGATTTTTTTATAATCTACAGCTCATATATAAACTATACTAAACTTTTCAGAGTGATTGCAACTAACAGATTTGTCACTATCCAGTAATCTTAAGAAAAGATCCATTAAAAGAGAACGTGACTCCTAGATAGAGATCATTCTTGTGGCGATTTCAACGATTTCTCGCATAAAAACCGCTAAAATCTCATTGAAAAAAATAGGTAAAATGAGAGAAAATATGGCACTTCATCTATGTTTCCGTTCCTTTCGTTTTTCCCCTTTTCGCTTAATAATTTTCAAGGTCGAGCACTTAGCTCGATTATTAACAATAATAATGAACTTGAAGTAAGTAAAGAGCCACAAGACAAAAGGAAGGAAGAATCGTACAGTGCAAATGGCTTAAAACATCAAAGGCAAGGGTGTGCTGAAGTGAAGGACATTATGTTTTGCAATTAATATCTTCGTCTGCAATTCTCTAATGCGATGGTACTACATTGTAAGTACACAATGTTTTAAAACAACCGTTTTAGAGAGACACTTGGTAAGCACTGACCAAAAGGCAGCTTTAGTAAACAAAGCTGCAGAAGCAGAGTTCGCTCAAATTACAGCCAATGTTGACAGTAAAGAAGATAAGGAAATAACAACAATTATGATGGCTGTGTACTGGATGGCAAAAGAATGCATCCGGATGACAAAATATCAAAGCCTCATCCAGCTTCTTACATAATTGGGCTCTCCTTATATTAATGTTCTTAAACTGGGAGAAAAGGATCGTACAGCTACACAATATATATTAAATATGCTTTGTTCTTAACTTCAGACAAAGCTGTAACAAAAAAATTGCACAAGTCAATATTTACAGATGAATGAGAGAAATTCTCACACTAACAATCCAGGCCAGAATATCCCTGCTAGGTAATGGTATTGTTTTACTATTTCAATGTTATTGTTGTCAATGTGGAAGGAAAGTTGTTGTGTCCGTCTTGCTCCGAAGATTATTACTTTGATTTTCTTAATATTTACTGTCATGTGCCAGACTTTACAGTAAGAGGAAAAAGGTTAAGACTATGTTGTAAATCTTTAGGAGAATCTTCTAAAATAAAATGTCATCGGCATAAAGTGGTACCAGTAGTTTCAGCCAACAGTCCATGTTTCCATGGCCTCCTATTTCTATGCCTGAAGAGCCATTTCTAAATAAATAAGTTTAAAGAATATTGAAAAAGTAAAGGGGATAGATTTTCACCTTGCCTAACGCCGAGATTGCTTACAAAAAAGCTTGAGAAACGTCCAATATCTGACAAACATGATTTGATGTTTTCGTACATATTGTATATAACGTTGTAGATTTTACCATTTATGCCATAATTCCGCAATGTAAACCAAAGAACGGGTCTCTAAACAGTATCGAACGCTTGGGCAAAATCTATAAAGGCACAGTATTATTTCTTTCTTTTCTTTTTTCATTATTTCAATCAAAGCATGGAGTGTGAATATATCGTCTGTACATGAATAATCTTTCTCAAAACCAGCTTGGTTTTCGTCTAGTACTTTGCATTCTTCGAGGTAATTGTTTAGTCTGTTATTTAGTACAGAGGTGAAACGTTTACCCAGACAACTTAGTCTTTATAGTGACAGGTCTATAATTATTGACGTCGCTTTGACTACCTTTATTTTTATAAATTGGTAATATAACACCTTCAAGCCAAGAAACTGGAATGTAACCTGGATTAAAAACAGGGTTAAAGAGAGCGGTAAAGAGTGGCAAACACTTATCCTGTATTGCTTTTATGTGTTCATTTAGGATTTCATCAAAAGGGCTACATGCTTTGCCGTTCTTAAGATTCGAAATGCATTTTTTAATTCAGGCTCTGTTATTGTTTTATCTAGATTATTGTTCGATTGGATGTTAGTTGTGTTATCAAAACTATTGTCGTTTATATTATTATCGTTCAGAGTTTCAAAATGCATAAAAAATCATCTACTCTTGGCGTTCCTTTATCTGTTGGTTTTGGTTTTAATGATGATGTGTATTTTCAGTGTTCTTTAGGCTTTGTTCCGTTTAAATTTCTTAGTTTTGTTTGATTATTCTGCTTTTCTTTGGTAATATAATAAATTATAGCTTTCTTGTATGATTTGCTTAATTTTTCAAGCTTAGTTTTGTTTTCCAGAGAGGGGTATTTTCTGTAAATGTTTCTAGCGTTATGGTAGGCATTTCTTTCTTTCTGACAATAACTGCCAAACTACGATTTATCATTTGATTTGTATTTTTGATAACTTGAACCTTTTAATTTTGTCGTTAAATGAAGCAGTCATAACAGTGTTTTTATTTGTTTTGTTGTGCGTTCAATTTACTTCTGGTGTTTGAGTATGAGAGCATTCATGTACGAGATTGTTAATAATTTTAGAATCTATGTTTACAGCAAACTGCTCTGCACGCATGTTATCCCATGGGGGGTTGGTAAGCGTTTTCGGTGTAACTTCATTCAATTTATTTGGGACAAAAAATCCGATACCTCCCGATTTCCTTTTGTAAGATTGTTTTCGACTCTTATGATAGAAATGGTAGCCCGGGATCTTAATGGTTCATATTGGTCGAGATGCTTTTCTGACAAACAGACTATATCAATGTCATTTATATATTTAACAAAGTCAGGATATTTTTTTTCTTTAAACCACTGATATTCAGAGCACACATTTTAATTGTTTTATTTCTATTTACAGGTACGGGTTCCCACGACAGTTTCTATTGTGACGCCATCTGCGGATTGTCTCCAGGTACTTGTGTGCATGCCGGATTGTGTCCCATGGACGACTGATCGACTGGTTACCGTGTGACCCGTTAGCTGACTGTCCAAAAGAACTGTATCGGTTAGACGGGCGGCTACGTGCAACGGAGGCGGAGCGATTTTTCACAAAGGGACCCGTGCCAGCTCAAGTGTTTACCGTAGCTACTCGAGCGTACGTCGGTTGTGGTCTCGTGTCCACAGAAGGCTGACTTATCGGGTTGAACAATAGACTCGTTGGAGTGATCAGGTTCACGTGCAAGGTTGTGTGTATTTTCATTCTGTGTTCTAGCATTGGAGATGGTTTGCTGCACACGGCAACGCTTCATAGCGAGGTCCCATGAGGGGAATGCGATTGTATGGGTTTTATTGTCTACAACATTTTTGCTGGATACGCAAAAGTGACCTTTTTGTTTGGAAGACTGCTTTTCAGACGCTTGTATTCCGGCCAGAGCTTTTTTCTTGCGTTTACAATCTCTATGGGATAGTCCCGGTTGATACGGTATGGAGAGTCCTTTAGGCGGAATGCTCTAGATATAACCATTTCACAATCTCTGGTGTCAATAAAGTATGCGATGATGGGGTGGATTTTTCCCCCGTCGATAGGGCCCCAATCTAGGTAAACGAGGGGTGGTTGGACAAGGAGAAATGTCGAGATTATCCATTAACAAGTTACTCAACTTGGTATAGCAGTTTTCGTTTGGGGACTCGGGGATGCCTGCGAAAATTAAATTGTTCCTTCGGCACCTAGTCTCTATGTCTAACGATTTGCAGTCGAGTGCAGTAATGCGATTCTCAAATGAACATGACTGAAGTTCAAGGTCACTGACCCTGCTGTGTAGTGTGAGGCATTCCTGTACTTTAAGTGTTTTTTTATCCGATGAAAATCTGGCGGTGTGAAAACATCTGAGGCACTAGTCGAACTAGAACTAATTCTTGCTCGTTTTTTGTTATTCACTGTTTTCCAATTACCATCGATCTGTGTAGCTGACGAAAACTGCGTCTGATGTTGGTCGCCATTTTTTAATAATAAAATCTAAGCGCTTTGATCAAAGTCAATATCATTTTCAGTCAATTGCTGCGAACATACCTGCTCGATCTTTGATGTGTCGACTCCTCTAGTGTCTGACATACTGATGTAGACTATATATAGACTTACTTCTCAGTAATTTCAAAAAAAGATTGTTAAATGGGAGCTTAAAAGCACAGCGTCTTGTTTTGACCCGAACCGGAACATAAAAACAAAACAAACAAAAACGTTTGATGTTCAAAACAAACAAAAAATGACTAAGTGGTTAAGAGATTAATTTTACCGTTGAATGCAACTAATATGTTACAAACTATTATATCAAGCAGATAATAGTATTTAATTTATCTGCAAGTTCAATTAATTCATTCTAATTTCAAGTCAATTCTAATTATTGACTCTCTTTACATTCCGCCGGATAACTCACGGTTTTTAAACGAAGATTTACTATCAGAATTTGAAGATGAGGTATCACTTAATTGTTCACATTATAAATATGTCTATCTTATTGGGGACACAAATGGTAGAACTGCGTGCTGCCCAGACTTCGTCCCGCTTGACCGCACTTTGTCAGACACTCTTGACTTGAGTAGTGAACTTCTAACTCAGTTTGACAAGCACGTACTTTTGGAAGATTTATCTATTCCTCTTAATAGAAAATCCCTTGATAAAAGATCAAATGCAAATGGAATTCGGCTTTTAAACTTATGTAGAAATAACAATCTCTTTATTTTAAATGGTAGGATGGGCAACGATCGTGATATTGGTGCTTTTACTTTTAGAGAATCATCTGTAATTGACTATGCAATTGCAACTGCTTATTGTTTTGAATTTGTTGAAAACTTTAACGTATATGTCACAGACTCCTTATTCTCAGACGGACATAACTCACTACATCTGTCAATTAAAATACCATATCCCATTATTAACCACAATAATCCTCAAAATGTTAAACAAACAAAACCGCTATGGCATAGCTCTCGCCAAACAGAGTTTATAAACAATATTAATCAAGATGAATTAAACGACATAATATATAAGCTGAATAGAAATCCATGTCCTGCAACAATTGAAGAAGCAACAAAACACATTTCAGTTGTCTTTAATAATGCATCACAAAATATTTACACCAACAGTAATGATAATACTAATTATAAAACTATAAATACAATTGGAAATAAACAAATAGATAAAAATCAAAACAAAAATACCTGGTTTGGATCAAAATGTCACAAAGCAAGGCTAAAATATAACAATACACAATATAAATCAAACAAGTGCTCTAGAAACAGAATTAAACTTCTTGAAGCCAGTAAAATGTACAAGAAAACCATGAACTATTTTATCAATGAGGAACAAATGAAAAATCAATCAAAATTAAGAACACTTAGCGAAAATAATCCTAAAAAGTATTGGAAATTCTTAAATGGTTTAAAACCAAAAACTGAAAAAAGAAACCAACCTTCTATTGACGAATTCTATGTACACTATAAAAACATAAACAATAAGGTTATAAATGACCAAAGATATAATAACATAACAAATACAAGTTATAATCCCATACTAGATAATGTAATAACAGAAAACGAAATAAAAAAATGCATTAATAGTTTAAAAGCAGGCAAGGCATCCAGCCCTTTCGATAATATTCTTAATGAACAAATCAAATCGTCACAAGACAAATTAATTAATGTATATAACGTATTGTTCAATTCTATTTTAAATACTGGACATGTTCCTTCAACATGGCTCGAAGGTGCCATTATTCCAATATATAAAAATAAAGGCAACCAAAATGAAACTAATAATTATAGGCCTATAACTATACTCAGCTGTCTTGGCAAGCTTATAAACAACAGGCTTAACAAATATCTCGATGACAACAATATTCTCAATGAAAACCAGGCTGGTTTCAGAAAATCGTATTCATGCACAGATCATATTTTTACGCTATATTCACTTATTCAAATTTAAAAAAAAAAATAAGAAAAAACTATATTGTGCTTTCATATACTTCTCTTAAGCCTTCGATACTGTCTGGAGAGCTAGTCTATGGCATAAATTACTTTTAAATGGTATAAATGGTAAACTTTTTAACATTATCTTCAACATGTATCAAAATATTAAGTCGTGCGTTTTCTCTGAAAACAATTACTCTAATTTCTTTGTAAGCACTATCGGTGTAAGACAAGGCGAAAATCTTTCGCCGATTTTATTTTCTCTTTATTTAAACGATGTCAGCTCACATTTATTAAATAATGGCTTGTCCGGCATAGATCTGGATTCTTGACATTCACCAGATCATTGGCTTAAACTGTTAATCCTTCTCTATGCAGATGACAGTGTTATTTTATCAAACTCGCCAAATGATCTTTAAAATAGCCTCACACATTTTGCCAATTACTGCAATGACTGGCACTTAACTATCAACAATAATAAGACAAACATTATCGTATTTGGTGCTAGAAGAACAAATAATCTTAATTTCATATTGGCAATGACGATATTGAAATAGTAAATCATTATCATTATCTTGGTATGACTTTTTCCAGTAATGGATCTTTCTATAAAGCCAGATGCCACGTTACTTAACAGGCAAATAAAGCTCTGCACATTCTGTATACTAGGACGCAAAACTCGAACTTACCAATTGATCTAATTTTAAAATTATTTGATCATACTATAGCTCCTATACTCTTATATGGGTCCGAATTATTCGGTTTTGAAGATTTTAAATCTATCGAAAAAATACACTGCAATTTCCTTAGGCGTATTACAAAAGCCAAAAACGCGACACCACTTAACTTTCTGTATGGTGAACTCGGTAGATTTCCACTATCAATACTAGCTCAGACGCGTATGATAAACTTTTGGTCTAAGTTAATAACAGGTAAACAAACTAAAATTTCTTCAACAATATACCGTTATATGATAAATGAACAGTTTGATTGTAAGTGGCTAGCAAAAATAAAATCAATTCTAACTAACATAGGCAGACCAGACATATGGAATAATCAGTTAAATATTAATTTAAATAACATTCATGTATATGTGAAACAAATTCTAATCGACCAATTCAAACAAACATGGCATGCAGAACTTCTCCAATCAAACAAGGGGAGAACGTATCTTAGTTTTAAACATACTCATGGATTAGAAAAATATCTTACAGATCTTAATAAAGCCGACATGATCCGCATATTTAAATTTAGAACAGCTAATCACTCATTGCCAGTTGAGACCGGGAGGTACATAGGTATTAACTATCAAGAAAGAGTATGTCCGTTATGTCAAAATGGATCTGTTGATGATGAAAAACATTATCTCCTCCATTGTGATTTTTAATGCAGAAAGAATTCGCTATAAAATCATACAGTTATACGATAATCATAATAATGCACCCTTAATGTTTTTTACTTTCAGAAGCCTCGCATAAAATTTTAAAATCTGTCAGTATTTTTATTTCACATATATTTAAAAAGTTTTCTTAACTGACATTTTTCAGTTTCCCCGGGCCAGTTTTGTCCATTTCTACAATAAGTTTATAATCTTACAAGTTTAGACAGAGTTGTTTAAAGTTGTAACCAGTATACAAAGTGTTGTTGTTGTTTTTTTGTTGTTGTTTTTTATTAATATTATTATTATTATTATTATTATTATTATTATTATTATTATTATGTCATTTAGCCAATGATATTAATAAACTCTTTAACATATACATGAAACTATGAAGTTTAATGTATATATGTAATCAAAATTGTACCACTCACCTTTTTTTTTTTGGTAAATCCAGTTGATCAATTTTGTTTCCTCGAAATCAAACAAGTCACTGTATTACTATAGCAGTCTGTATCTTGCATAAATGACCTTGTCACTGAAGCGTAGAATACACTACTACTATTTACCCTTTACACTAAATAGCCTTAATTGTACAAACCTGCGGCGCCTAAATAGATTTACCTACATAGCATTTCACTTTCCTTAATCATACACTGGTTGATGATGCACTATTTGACAAAGGAAGCACTGTTGCTGCAAACAAATATGAAACGACACTGTAACGTAATCTCACTAACTAAAAAAAACAACAACACAAAAACTTCTATATCATCAAAAGCAGGCTATTTAGCGTCGTAAGGGATCAACTTCTGTCTACTGTAAATCCCTTTACCTTCTATTGACCACGATTCGTGACCTTAAATCTTTTTAATTTTTTTTATTTATTGTTTTTGCTGTTGCTGTTTATATTATGTGTTTTGTTATTAGTATTATTATTTAATATCATTTACAGAGCACGATGCCAGTATCTGTTTACTGACATGTTTATAACATAGCATTTAAACAGAACTGCACCGTTCCTGTTATTTAATTAAGATAATGTAGTCAAAACACTGAACTCGTGAAAGGTGTAACTGTATATTGTACATATATGAGTGTATAAAACGAGGAAGTTATGTTAATCATAATTATTTGGTCACATATATATTGACCCAATGCCTTATGCAGTATATCCTACCCTTTTTGAACCACCAACCAAATATAGCAATGTCGTCATAGTTTGCTTATGTACAGCTGTACACATAATTTGTAAATGTAGCTTATATGTGTCTAGCTAAGGTCTTATAAAGTTTTATGTATACTAACCTTATCTCCTTTCCGAAGCCTACACTTCTTGAGATTATTAAATTAACTTATCTTATTATTTAACCTATTTTTTCTTCGGAAATCTATCTAGGGCCCGTAACGTCATTCTAAGATTTGGTTGGTCTGGTTATATAGTTTGCTTTTAAAACATCGTTCTGTAAATATTTCATCGTTTCCAACTGTTATCTACTTATCTACTCTATCTATCTTATAATTATTTTCCTTTAGCAGTTCCGAAAAACACTTGTTGAAATTCTGACACGCATTCTTATAGCCTATGTATACATATTTTTTGACTCAATTATTAACACACTATTTATGTCTGATCTAAGCTCCCCCTCCATTCTCTCTTTATATACATCTCTCATCCTTCTCTCTATCCTCTATCCCTTTCACTCTTTCTATTGACCGGAACTGTTTTATGTGTTATATTTATTGTATTTCAATTCCCCATGCTGTATTGCTTTGTAATACCTGGGACGAAATAAAGATATGTTCTGTTCTGTTCTGTTCAAGTCTTCGATGTATGTATTTTATTTAACTAGTATGTCATTATTTCAATTACTAATTATCTCATGGTTACATAAACCTGTTTGATTCTTCACACCTAACGGTCGGCTGAAAACACGAGATAATTAGCAATTATTTAATAAATGTAATAACCTATTAATTAAATAAACGACATCAACAAGATAAATGTGTTTACCAAGATGCTAAATAATGCCACCGACATAGAAAATATACACTCAAAATTTTGCAGAAAAGTGTTTTGTGTTAAAACATCAACAAACTAAGATGCACTCTACAGTGAATTAGGTCGTACCTCACTATACGTACATAGACAATTAATATTGATCAAATATTGGATTAAGCTAATTAAATCCGAGGAAAGCACTATTTTGTTTAAAACTTACATGTTAGAAAATGATGAAAACACGGGAACACATACGGTGAAAATAATTGGGCGTACCAAATAAAATACGAGTTAGATACTTTAGGCCTATCGTATATCTGGGAAAATCAATTGAACATCTCAAATAATTATGATTTTATAAAACAGCGAATAATTAATATTTTCATACAAAATTTGATATCCGCGATAAATAATTCAAATCGATTACACGCATACAGTCTATTCAAAACGACGCTAACCTATGAAACATATTTAGATGAAATAACCGCGTTAACAAAGTTTAGAGTTTCGTCGCATCAGCTTGCCATAGAAAAGGGTCGTCATAGTAATACAGCTAGAGGTGAACGATTATGTAGAAATTGTAATATGAATCAAGTGTTATACCGACCCTGTTTTTGTTGTGTTTTTTTTAAATATCAACAACAGACGAAATTGCATATTTTACTTACTTATTATCATAATTTAATATTTATGTTATTAGTAAAACAAAACCGTTACTTTCCAAGAAAGGGTAAAGTTTCAGGCGAAGGCCACGTAAACGTTGTGTGTGTTTTTATCGCGGCAGAATGCTTCTTTGTTTATAGAAGTTAAATATTGATAGTGTTAAAATATATATTTAACAATGAGACGCTACGAATAGGTAAATAAGAAAAGAATCGAGACGCTTTTTTTTTCGGACCCCAATCCCGCATAATCGTTACAATAAACATCATTTCGACTCATTTCTCTTAGCACAAATATTAAATCATTCATTATTTACATTCACAGAAATCCTCCTTGTGTTCATTTTGGCTTTAAAATAATTATTAATAGATATGTAACAATAAGACGGTATGATTCGCTTCGAGGTGCTAGGACCAGAATCCCGCATAATCGTTACAAAGCATTAGTTTAACTTATTTCTCTATTACAAATACTAAATCATCACATTAATTACTCTCATACAGTTCCTGCTTGTGTTTATTGTTTTACTTTTAAGCCATTTGTAATAGATATATAACATCGAGACGCTTGGGGACGCTTTCAGTCATTTTGCACATTTTCGGTCGCCTTGAAAATATTTTTGCATTTATTTCCTCCAAGCAACCCAACATACACTATTTTGAGGGGTAGCACATTTTGCCGGATGCGGAAAGTCACTTTTTTAACAAACGCATATTTTCCCATTATAAGTCTATGGGAGAAAAGTCGCGTTTGCTATAATTTGCTTTTTCGAGATTGCTCAGTAGCTACATGATATGCATGCAAAAACTTGGTATAACAACGAAGTACGGTCCCCCGGGATACGGGAAAATGTTTCCTTTTCGCGATAGCTCGCGCCTAGCCTGCTCTAGAAATGCATTTACGCAAGCCATTTTCCCCATTGTAACCATATGAAAGCTCACAATGGGCTTTATATAGAATAGGTTGTGTTTTTTTAATTAGAAAAAAAAGCCTGTTTGAAGCTTGTACTGGTGCCACTAGCCCAATTATTGCATTTATATACTCCAAGCAACCTAACAGACACTATTTTGGGGTTAGAGTGCTGCTGCTGTCGCTGCTGCTGACTCTGCTGCTGACTCT
Source organism: Sinonovacula constricta (assembly GCA_007844125.1). Taxonomy (NCBI): domain Eukaryota; kingdom Metazoa; phylum Mollusca; class Bivalvia; order Cardiida; family Solecurtidae; genus Sinonovacula; species Sinonovacula constricta. Next base: position 20,993,445 of record CM017567.1, read on the forward strand.
GCTGCTGACCCTCCTGCTGACTCTGCTGCTGACCCTTCTGCTGTCGCTGCTGCTGACTCTTCTGCTATCGCTGCTGCTGTTTCTATTGCTGGCCCTTCTGCTATCGCTGCTGCTGTTTCTATTGCTGGCCCTTCTGCTATCGCTGCTGCTGTTTCTATTGCTGACCCTTCTGCTGTCGCTGCCGCTGACTCTTCTGCTATCGCTGCTGCTGTTTCTATTGATGACCCTGCTGCTGACCCTGCTGCTATCGCTGCTGCTGTTTCTATTGCTGACCCTGCTACTATCGCTGCTGCTGTTTCTATTGCTGACCCTTCTGCTGTCGCTGTCGCTGACTCTTCTGCTATCGCTGCTGCTATTTCTATTGCTGACCCTTCTGCTGTCACTGCCGCTGACTCTTCTGCTATCGCTACTGCTGTTTCTATTGCTGACTCTGCTGCTGACCCTTCTGCTCTCGCTGCTGCTGTTTCTATTGCTGACTCTGCTGCTGACCCGTCTGCTATCGCTGCTGCTGTTTCTATTGCTGACTCTGCTGCTGACCCTTCTGCTCTCGCTGCTGCTGTTTCTATTGCTGACTCTGCTGCTGACCCTTCTGCTATCGCTGCTGCTATTTCTATTGCTGACCCTTCTGCTGTCACTGCCGCTGACTCTTCTGCTATCGCTACTGCTGTTTCTATTGCTGACTCTGCTGCTGACCCTTCTGCTCTCGCTGCTGCTGTTTCTATTGCTGACTCTGCTGCTGACCCTTCTGCTCTCGCTGCTGCTGTTTCTATTGCTGACCCTTCTGCTGTCGCTGTCGCTGACTCTTCTGCTATCGCTGCTGCTATTTCTATTGCTGACCCTTCTGCTGTCACTGCCGCTGACTCTTCTGCTATCGCTGCTGCTGTTTCTATTGCTGACTCTGCTGCTGACCCTTCTGCTCTCGCTGCTGCTGTTTCTATTGCTGACTCTGCTGCTGACCCGTCTGCTATCGCTGCTGCTGTTTCTATTGCTGACTCTGCTGCTGACCCTTCTGCTCTCGCTGCTGCTGTTTCTATTGCTGACTCTGCTGCTGACCCTTCTGCTATCGCTGCTGCTATTTCTATTGCTGACTCTATTGCTGACCCTTCTGCTATCGCTGCTGCTGTTTCTATTGCTGACCCTTCTGCTGTCGCTGCCGCTGACTCTTCTGCTATCGCTGCTGCTATTTCTATTGCTGACTCTGCTGCTGACCCTTCTGCTATCGCTGCTGCTGTTTCTATTGCTGGCCCTTCTGCTATCGCTGCCGCTATTTCTATTGCTGACCCTTCTGCTGTCGCTGCCGCTGACTCTTCTGCTTTCGCTGCTGCTGTTTCTATTGCTGACTCTGCTGCTGACCCTTCTGCTATCGCTGCTGCTGTTTCTATTGCTGACCCTTCTGCTGTCGCTGCCGCTGACTCTTCTGCTATCGCTGCTGCTGTTTCTATTGCTGACTCTGCTGCTGGCCCTTCTGCTATCGCTGCTGCTATTTCTATTGCTGACCCTTCTGCTATCGCTGCTGCTGACTCTGCTGCGGACCCTTCTGCTATCGCTGCTGCTATTTATATTGCTGACTCTGCTACTGACCCTTCTGCTATCGCTGCTGCTGTTTCTATTACTGGCCCTTCTGCTATCGCTGCTGCTGTTTCTATTGCTGACCCTTCTGCTGTCGCTGCCGCTGACTCTTCTGCTGTCGCTGCTGCTGTTTCTATTGCTGGCCCTTCTGCTGTCGCTGCTGCTGTTTCTATTGCTGACCCTGCTGCTGTTTCTATTGCTGACCCTGCTGCTGTTTCTATTGCTGACTCTTCTGCTGTCGCTACCGCTGACTCTTCTGCTGTCGCTGCTGCTGTTTCTATTGCTGACCCTGCTGCTGTTTCTACTGGTGACTCTGCTGCTGTCGCTGCTAATGCCTCTACTGCTGACTCTGCTGCTGTCGCTGCTGCTGACTCTTCTGCTATCGCTGCTGCTGTTTCTATTGCTGACCCTGCTGCTGACCCTTCTGCTATCGCTGCTGCTGTTTCTATTGCTGACCCTTCTGCTGTCGCTGCCGCTGACTCTTCTGCTATCGCTGCTGCTATTTCTATTGCTGACTCTGCTGCTGACCCTGCTGCTGTTTCTATTGCTGACCCTTGTGCTGTCGCTGCTGCTGTTTCTATTGCTGACCCTTCTGCTATCGCTGCTGCTGTTTCTATTACTGACCCTTCTGCTATCGCTGCTGCTGACTCTGCTGCTGACCCTGCTGCCGTTTCTATTACTGACCCTTCTGCTATCGCTGCTGCTGACTCTGCCGCTGACCCTGCTGCTGTTTCTATTGCTGACCCTTCTGCTATCGCTGCTGCTGACTCTGCTGCTGACCCTTCTGCTATCGCTGCTGCTATTTCTATTGCTGACTCTGCTGCTGACCCTTCTGCTATCGCTGCTGCTGTTTCTATTGCTGACCCTTCTGCTATCGCTGCTGCTGTTTCTATTGCTGACTCTGCTGCTGACCCTTCTGCTATCGCTGCTGCTGTTTCTATTGCTGACCCTTCTGCTATCGCTGCTGCTGACTCTGCTGCTGACCCTTCTGCTATCGCTGCTGCTATTTCTATTGCTGACTCTGCTGCTGACCCTTCTGCTATCGCTGCTGCTGTTTCTATTGCTGACCCTTCTGCTATCGCTGCTGACTCTGCTGCTGACCCTTCTGCTATCGCTGCTGCTATTTCTATTGATGACTCTGCTGCTGACCCTTCTGCTATCGCTGCTGCTGTTTCTATTGCTGACCCTTCTGCTATCGCTGCTGCTGACTCTGCTGCGGACCCTTCTGCTATCGCTGCTGCTATTTATATTGCTGACTCTACTGCTGACTCTGCTGCTGTCGCTGCTCCTGACTCTTCTGCTATCGCTGCTGCTGTTTCTATTGCTGACCCTGCTGCTGACCCTTCTGCTATCGCTGCTGCTGTTTCTATTGCTGACCCTTCTGCTGTCGCTGCCGCTGACTCTTCTGCTATCGCTGCTGCTATTTCTATTGCTGACTCTGCTGCTGACCCTGCTGCTGTTTCTATTGCTGACCCTTGTGCTGTCGCTGCTGCTGTTTCTATTGCTGACCCTTCTGCTATCGCTGCTGCTGTTTCTATTACTGACCCTTCTGCTATCGCTGCTGCTGACTCTGCTGCTGACCCTGCTGCCGTTTCTATTACTGACCCTTCTGCTATCGCTGCTGCTGACTCTGCCGCTGACCCTGCTGCTGTTTCTATTGCTGACCCTTCTGCTATCGCTGCTGCTGACTCTGCTGCTGACCCTTCTGCTATCGCTGCTGCTATTTCTATTGCTGACTCTGCTGCTGACCCTTCTGCTATCGCTGCTGCTGTTTCTATTGCTGACCCTTCTGCTATCGCTGCTGCTGTTTCTATTGCTGACTCTGCTGCTGACCCTTCTGCTATCGCTGCTGCTGTTTCTATTGCTGACCCTTCTGCTATCGCTGCTGCTGACTCTGCTGCTGACCCTGCTGCTGTTTCTATTGCTGACCCTTCTGCTATCGCTGCTGCTGACTCTGCTGCTGACCCTTCTGCTATCGCTGCTGCTATTTCTATTGCTGACTCTGCTGCTGACCCTTCTGCTATCGCTGCTGCTGTTTCTATTGCTGACCCTTCTGCTATCGCTGCTGACTCTGCTGCTGACCCTTCTGCTATCGCTGCTGCTATTTCTATTGATGACTCTGCTGCTGACCCTTCTGCTATCGCTGCTGCTGTTTCTATTGCTGACCCTTCTGCTATCGCTGCTGCTGACTCTGCTGCGGACCCTTCTGCTATCGCTGCTGCTATTTATATTGCTGACTCTGCTGCTGACCCTTCTGCTATCGCTGCTGCTGTTTCTATTGCTGGCCCTTCTGCTATCGCTGCTGCTGTTTCTATTGCTGACCCTTCTGCTGTCGCTGCCGCTGACTCTTCTGCTGTCGCTGCTGCTGTTTCTATTGCTGGCCCTTCTGCTGTCGCTGCTGCTGTTTCTATTGCTGACCCTGCTGCTGTTTCTATTGCTGACCCTGCTGCTGTTTCTATTGCTGACTCTTCTGCTGTCGCTACCGCTGACTCTTCTGCTGTCGCTGCTGCTGTTTCTATTGCTGACCCTGCTGCTGTTTCTACTGGTGACTCTGCTGCTGTCGCTGCTAATGCCTCTACTGCTGACTCTGCTGCTGTCGCTGCTGCTGACTCTTCTGCTATCGCTGCTGCTGTTTCTATTGCTGACCCTGCTGCTGTTTCTATTGCTGACTCTTCTGCTATCGCTGCCGCTGACTCTTCTGCTATCGCTGCTGCTGTTTCTATTGCTGACCCTGCTGCTGTTTCTACTGGTGACTCTGCTGCTGTCGCTGCTAATGCCTCTACTGCTGATTCTGCTGCTGTCGCTGCTGCTGACTCTGCTGCTGCTGTCGGTGCTGCTGCTGACTCTGCTGCTGTCCCTGCAGCTGACTCAGCTGCTGACTCTGCTGTCGTCGCTGTTGCTGACTCTGCTGCTGTCGCTGCTGCTGACTCTGCTGCTGACTCTGCTGCTGACCCTTCTGCTATCGCTGCTGCAGTTTCTATTGCTGGCCCTTCTGCTATCGCTGCTGCTGTTTCTATTGCTGACACTTCTGCTGTCGCTGCTGCTGACTCTTCTGCTATCGCTGCTGCTGTTTCTCTTGCTGACCCTGCTGCTGTTTCAACTGCTGACTCTGCTGCTGTCGCTGCTAATGCCTCTACTGCTGACTCTGCTGCTGTCGCTGCTGCTGACCCTGCTGCTGCTCCAGCTGCTGCTGACTCTGCTGCTGACTCTGCTGCTGACCCTTCTGCTATCGCTGCTGCTGTTTCTATTGCTGGCCCTTCTGCTATCGCTGCTGCTGTTTCTATTGCTGACACTTCTGCTGTCGCTGCTGCTGACTCTTCTGCTATCGCTGCTGCTGTTTCTCTTGCTGACCCTGCTGCTGTTTCAACTGCTGACTCTGCTGCTGTCGCTGCTTATGCCTCTACTGCTGACTCTGCTGCTGTCGCTGCTGCTGACCCTGCTGCTGCTCCAGCTGCTGTCGCTGCTGCTGACTCTGCTGCTGTCGTTGCTGCTGACTCTGCTGCTCACCCTGCTGCAGTCGCTGCTGCTGACTCTGCTGCTGTCGCTGCTGCTGACTCTGCTGTTGTCGCAGCTGCTGTCGCTGCTGCTGTCGCTGCTGCTGACTCTGCTGCGGCTGTCGGTGCTGCTGCTGACTCTGCTGCTGTCCCTGCTGCTGACTCAGCTGCTGACTCTGCTGTCGTCGCTGTTGCTGACTCTGCTGCTGTCGCTGCTGCTGACTCTGCTGCTGACTCTGCTGCTCACCCTGCTGCAGTCGCTGCTGCTGACTCTGCTGCTGTCGCTGCTGCTGACACTGCTGCTGTCGCTGCTGCTGACTCTGCTGCTGTCACTGCAGTGGATCCTGTTGCTGACTCTGCTGCTGTCGCTGCTGCTGACTCTGCTGCTGCTGTCGGTGCTGCTGCTGACTCTGCTGCTGTCCCTGCTGCTGACTCAGCTGCTGATTCTGCTGTCGTCGCTGTTGCTGACTCTGCTGCTGTCGCTGCTGCTGACTCTGCTGCTGACTCTGCTGCTGACCCTGCTGCTGTCGCTGCTGCTGACTCTGCTGCTGCCGCTGCTGTGGAGTCTGTTGCTGACTCTGCTGCTGACTCTGCTGCTGACTCTGCTGCTGTTGCTGCTGCTGACTCAGCTGCTGTCGTTGCTGTGGATTCTGTTGCTGAGTCTGCTGCTGTCGCTGCTGCTGACTCTGCTGCTGTCGCTGCTGCTGACTCTTCTGCTGACCCTGCTGCTGCATCTACTGCTGACTCTGCTGCTGTCGCTGCTGCCCACTCTGCTGGTGTCGCTGCTGCTGCCTCTACAGCTGACTCTGCTGCTGACTCTGCTGCTGTCGCTGCTGCTGACTCTTCTGCTATCGCTGCTGCTGTTTCTATTGCTGACCCTGCTGCTGTTTCTATTGCTGACCCTGCTGCTGTTTCTATTGCTGACTCTTCTGCTATCGCTGCCGCTGACTCTTCTGCTATCGCTGCTGCTGTTTCTATTGCTGACCCTGCTGCTGTTTCTACTGGTGACTCTGCTGCTGTCGCTGCTAATGCCTCTACTGCTGATTCTGCTGCTGTCGCTGCTGCTGACTCTGCTGCTGCTGTCGGTGCTGCTGCTGACTCTGCTGCTGTCCCTGCAGCTGACTCAGCTGCTGACTCTGCTGTCGTCGCTGTTGCTGACTCTGCTGCTGTCGCAGCTGCTGACTCTGCTGCTGACTCTGCTGCTGACCCTTCTGCTATCGCTGCTGCTGTTTCTATTGCTGGCCCTTCTGCTATCGCTGCTGCTGTTTCTATTGCTGACACTTCTGCTGTCGCTGCTGCTGACTCTTCTGCTATCGCTGCTGCTGTTTCTCTTGCTGACCCTGCTGCTGTTTCTACTGCTGACTCTGCTGCTGTCGCTGCTAATGCCTCTACTGCTGACTCTGCTGCTGTCGCTGCTGCTGACCCTGCTGCTGATCCTGCTGCTGACCCTGCTGCTGATCCTGCTGCTGTCGCTGCTGCTGACTCTGCTGCTGTCGCTGCTGCTGACTCTGCTGCTCACCCTGCTGCAGTCGCTGCTGCTGACTCTGCTGCTGTCGCTGCTGCTGACTCTGCTGTTGTCGCAGCTGCTGTCGCTGCTGCTGTCGCTGCTGCTGACTCTGCTGCTGTCGCTGCTGCTGACTCTGCTGCTGACCCTGCTGCTGTCGCTGCTGCTGACTCTGCTGCTGCTGTCGGTGCAGATAACACTACTGCTGACTCTGCTACTGCTGTAGATCCTGCTGCTGAATCAGCTGCTGTCGCTGCTCCGGAAATTACTGCTGCTTCTAACTCAGCTGCTGACCCTGCTGCTGTCGCTGCTGTGGATCCTGTTGCTGACTCTGCTGCTGTCGCCGCTGCTGACTCTACTGCTGCCTCTACTGCTGTCTCTGGTGCTGTCGCTGCTGTGGATCCTGTTGCTGACTCTGCTGCTGCTGTCGCCGCTGCTGAGTCCTCTGCTGCCTCTACTGCTGCCTTGATGCTGACTCTGCTGTTGTCGCTGCTGCTGACTCTGCTGCTGTCGCTGCTGCTAACTCTGCTGCTGTCGCTGCTGCTGTCGCTGCTGCTGACTCTGCTGCTGTCGCCGCTGCTGAGTCTGCTGCGGCCTCTATTTCTGCCTTGATGCTGTCGCTGCTGCTGTCGCTGCTGCTGTCGCTGCTGCTGACTCTGCTGTTGACTCTGCTGCTGCTGTCGCTTCTGCTGACTCTATTGCTGTCGCTGCTGCTGACTCTGCTGCTGCTGTCGTTGCTGCTGGTGACTCTGCTGCTGACTCTACTGCTGTCGATGCTGCTGACTCTACTGCTGACTCAGCTGCTGCTGCTGTCGGTGCTGCTGCTGACTCTGCTGCTGTCCCTGCTGCTGACTCTGCTGCTGTCGCTGCTGCTGACTCTACTGCTGACTCTACTGCTGACTCTGTTGCTGTCCCTGCTGCTGACTCTGCTGCTGTCCCTGCTGCTGTCTCAGCTGCTGTCGGTGCTGCTGACTATGCTGCTGTCGCTGCTGCTGACTCTGTTGCTGTCGCTGCTGCTGCCTTTACTGCTGACTCTGCTGCTGTCGCTGCTGAGGATCCTGTTGCTGACTCTGCTGCTGTCGATGTTGCTGACTCTACTGCTGACTCTGCTGCTGCTGTCGGTGCTGCTGCTGACTCTGCTGCTATCCCTGCTGCTGACTCTGCTGCTGTCGCTGCTGCTGACTCAGCTGCTGTCCCTGCTACTGACTCTGCTGCTGTCCCTGCTGCTTACTCTGCTGCTGTCCCCGCTGCTGACTCAGCTGCTGTTGCTGCTGCTGACTCTGCTGCTGTCGCTGCTGCTGACTCAGCTGCTGTCCCTGCTGCTGACTCTGCTGCTGTCGCTGCTGCTGACTTAGCTGCTGCCGGTGCTGCTGACTCTGCTGCTGTCACTGCTGCTGACTCAGCTGCTGTCGCTGCTGCTGTCGCTGCTGCTGACTCTGCTGCTGTCGCTGCTGCTGACACTACTGCTGCTGCTGACTCAGCTGCTGTCCCTGCTGCTGACTCTGCTGCTGTCGGTGCTGCTGACTCAGCTGCTGTCGGTGCTGCTGACTCTGCTGCTGTCACTGCTGCTGACTCAGCTGCTGTCGCTGCTGTTGTCGCTGCTGCTGACTCTGCTGCTGACTCTGCTACTGCTGCCCTGCTGCCTCTGGTCACTGTTGAGAACATCACTGTACCTCAGAGGTCCAGCAATGAAACGAATCTTTGAGGAAATTGCATCAGCAAAACTAGGTGCCGGAATAACGTTATCGTCCTTAGAAGAAGACACTGACTCCATCGCTGCCCCAATGCATTTTCAAGCACTCGCTTTAGGTACCTCGGGAAATTAATGTAATATCTTAGCATAGAAAAAAAACACGAAGGTGAAATATTTTTTTAAATAATGTGTTATTTTATACCTCTGGTAATGTTTAGACCAGAAAACAATGTTAAAATCGTATCTTACGACAAGATAATCCTGCGTCAGGGTTTTCTCTGTATGTTCCATTTAGTCAGCGTTTTCCCTATATATCCTATATCGTCAGCATTTTCAAACACTCGCTAGGCACCTCGGGCAAATAATGTAATAGGTTATCATAGGAAAACACATGCCAAGATCAATAATTTATTAAATAATATATTGTTTTATACTTCTTTCAATTTTTACGCCAAAAATTAGGCTTAAATCGAATATAACGACTAGAAAACCCCGCGTGACCAGCGTTTTTCCTGTATGTTCCATATTATCAGCGTTTTCCCTAAATGTTGTATGTTGTCAGCATTTTCAAGCACTTGCTAGGGGTGTTACCTCGGACAATTAATGTAAAAGGTTAACACAGGAAGAACATGTCAAGATCAATAATTTCTTAAACATTATATTGCTTTATACGTCTTTCAATTTTATGACCAGAAAATAAGGTTTAAATCGAAAATAACGACCAGAAAACAGCGCGCTAAGAACCTCGGGCAATTAATGTAATAGGTTAACACAGAAAAAAGTGCGAAGATAAATATTTCAAAAATGATATATTGTTTGACACTTTTTTCAATTTTTATACCAAAAATAAGTTTTAGATAGAAAATAACGACAAGAAAACCGTGCGTCGGCGTTTTCCCTATATCGTCTGTATTTTTCAGCATTTTTAAATCCTTATATCTACATAATTTGCACACGGTCGTCTTTGTTTTCAATTTCAGAGATCAAGTTTTGTTTTTGTTGGATTGTTTATGCCAGAAAAAAAATGTTTAAACCAAAAACTCAAGACAAAAGAAAAATGACACAATCTTCAACATTGATACATTAATCATATCACAACAACACACTCTATCAACAATAATTAATAATATTCAATAAACCCAGTGTATGGAAGGGGATATCCGCCAATATTCAATTTCTAATTTGCAAATTGCAACACAGCATATTTTTTTTTATTTTGGGTTTTACGGCGCACCGACACTTAACAGGTCAAACGGCGCCGAATACAAAGTTGAATGCGAATAGAGCATAATCAGGTTAAAACCAAACTACGCAAGTAAAATATAGAAAAATATAAAAAAAAATCAGGTTAAAAAATAAAATATAATTGAAAACAGGTCAACGCTTAAAACGGTGCAACACAGCATATGCTTAAATTTGCTATTTGTTTGCACAAACACGTTCGTTTTTACATGTATCTAATTCACATTTATCGTATACAATTTGGAAATTACAAAGCTCAAGTCACAATTATCAAGTCACAAATTTTATGTTCGCTTACAATTTACAAGTTACAAATCTCAAAGTCACAATTCTCAAGTCACAAATTACCAATGTACAAGTTAAGAATTGACCACATTCAGACGCTAGGTGGTGGTTTATTGGTGCATGTCTACAATACATGTAACGAATGATTATAAATACATGTATATCAGGAAGTCATATCATGATCACCAGTTAAGTACAGAATAATATCCCTAAAATTGTATGGCATAGATGTGTCTGATTCTGTCGGTAAAAAACTCACAACTTGAGAGATTGAGAGTACAGACGAACAAGGACCAGTTCAAGCGGTACATTCTGTTTATAGATGGACATTACCGTGTTAAAAGCGCCCCCTTGCGTCCTAATGTTGACCACTTTGCACGGTACATTTTACATTAGAGATTTGCGCCTCTAGATTAGTAACTTGCAAATTAGATTCTAGAAATGTAAAATGTATTCTTGATTTTCGCCCCGCGATTTGTTACTTGTAAATTGTATATGCGGGAAATGTGAAATTGTTCGAATGTAATGTCGAAATGTGAACATTTTCATGCGATATATAAAATTTAGGTTGTAACTAGATAGCGGTATTTATGATGCGCGGTGTTGCAATTTACAATTTGACATTTGAAGTGACAAATCCATGTATTGAAAGTTTCACTTTTCATCACGGCCAGCGAAGATGCGAGTTCAATTGCAATTTCCTCGGAAACACAGATATGTCCCATAATTTTCAACAATTCCACAAATTTTACTCATTTTGCCAAATAAAACACATAAAATACATACAGCTCAAATAACTGTGTGATTTTAGTTTGACTAAACGTTTCTCTTTGCATCCAGAGATCACATCCCGGCGTTAGCGTTTTCCCTATAATGTTCTATATTTTAAGCGTTTTCCTACTTTTTACGTGTTGTCAGCGTAGCGCGTCAGCGTCTTAGACAAACCCGAAAATATTGAAGCGTTCCAAATGAAAGTAGATTGCCACTTCCGGCGTAAACAATGCATAAAAGGGGTAGCCCTAAAAGCAAGTGCGAAGGAGCAGTTTGTTTTCAGGCTGTTTCAGTTGTCTCCCTTCTCGATTCGAGCAACTGACGTGTAGAAAGAAAAAAACGATATATGCTGGCGTGTAAAAATAACGACATTTAACACAAGCTCTCAGCTGGAATAATTGCAACTATAGTTATTAAAACTAAGTCAAGGTTTGTTGTAACAGCAGTGTTTTGAAGCACACCTCTGTGTAAACTTGTTTTGCATTTATAGTGGACGGCTAATAGACTTGGACCGTAACTGAGACCGGGACTGACTGGACCCGCAGACTACGCGGGGAAGACGGTCAGGGAGAGTGGCATTCAACACATTACACGCGAGCACATAAACGGAACCCCCCTGACCTCAAATCTCGCGGAGCGAGATTGCGCGAGATTTCGTAATTTCGAAAAGGTCTCTAAGCAGACATCATCTATCTATCTGTCTGTTTATACTGCTGTACGCCCCTTTCGGGTATTACTAGCAGAGTAAATTACAGTTAAGAAAGTAGTTCCGAAACAGCAGTAGTTCCGAAACAACCACTCGATTTCCGAATGTTTGCTCGCAAAGTACTCCAAATATTGGTTCTTTTCTATCAAATACGGCATTTTCCATATTTTTCTAAGTTTTCCCGAAGATTTTCGACGAGTTTTGAAGTACGAAAAAAACAGAAACAGTCGATTGAAAATATCACCCGATCGGGACCCCTCGGCGATTTCTTACTTTTACGGAAATAGCCGAGTTGTTACGATTGAATATCACCTGCATAACAATTTAAGTCAACACCGTTTAACGAAACAGGGGTAAAAAAAACAACATTGTGATATGAAAAAACACAGTAAGGACTTACGCATCAGAATGTATCACCTATACATATTCTTGGTTAACTTAATGCAAACTTTTGGTTTTAAGCAAAATATACTATGTTTTATGTTTGTTTGTATGAGCAGCTATTCAGAACAGCTGAGAGCACATTGGGGTTACATCCCAGATGGGGGTATCTCAAACATATTGAACGATTTTGTAAAAACTTCTTTTTTTCAATAACATTTAGTAGGGGACACCTGTGGCCGAGGAGTTCCCCTTACAGCATAGGTTTGAGTCTTGATCAGGGCGTAAACTTTTAAACGTGAAATGGTCTTCCATCTGACCTATGGTACGCCGGTGGTTCTACCCACAGACATCTACCAAAAACTTAATTGGACGTTGTTATAATGACCATGATTGTGCCTTAAAAGGAACGAAACAAAATAAACTACATTTATAAATATCTAGGTGTTATTAAAAATAATTTGTTGGAGCAACCAACAAATAAACGTTTACCTAAAATTGCTAAAAACTATTAATGTCTAGGTATAATTTGTTAAAGCAACCTCTGTCAATACCTTAAGCCTAAAATGGATCACAATTGGTAACATGTAGGTATTATTGGTTGGAGCAACCCTTAGCCTTAAATGCAGAGGTGTAAAAAAATTTTTGGACCCACTCGCCCTGCAGGTCGAGTGAATGAGTAAGTGCACTCGCCCTTACAGAAAGTACACTTGCCCTTACATTTATCAGCAAGTTTTGTATTAAGTTTGCCACTTTTGTCAACATATCTTATGTAAACAATCTCTTATTTAATAATAGATTTGTCGGTGGACCTTACTCTCAAAACACTTATGAATCTAGAACCATGGACACTTTCTTTTGTTTCATTGCATAAAGTTGTTCCAATATCATTAACAAGTCCGGAGAATCCTTCACCTTCCTTTGCATTATAATAAGCAGTATTCACAAGTTTTTCATATTTTTCACTGTTCTTTTCATCCACTTTTCAAACTACCGCTTTTATTGCAGAGAAGCTTAGGTTTTCTATAACTTTCTAATGTTCAACACATTTAATATGTTTTTGTTTTTGCGTGATATTTTAATGTTTCCTCTTTAAATTTTTAGGAGACACCGATATACAAATTTGATTTTGTGTCTGTTAACGAAAGAAACCTTCCTACAGTCCTTGCTGTGGACTGTGCATGATCTTTTGTTTTTATCATACTCTTTCTGTTGCAATTTTCTATTCGTTCTATCTTCCCACCTTGTGTAAAAAACGTTATCTTGATTTGTTTCGACATTTTAACATATAGCTGGAAAATACGTGCACTTGAAGCCTCGTTCTGATTTGGGAAACCCAATGAGGATAAAAATAAATCGCTGCTGTTACATCAGAAACGTTCCGAATACACTGGAAATAGACTGAAATACCGGAAATCAAATTGTATTTTCTAAACAAAGTGAAAATATTTCATTTTCCAAAGAAAACACATGTGCATTGCTAAAAAAAAATTTACTCGCCTAGTCGGTCGAGTGTTTCGGCCCCTTCACTCGACCCAACGGATCATTTACTCGCCATGGCGAGCGATCGAGTGGAATTCTACACCTCTGAAATGGCTAATATTTGTTAGTTTTTACTTTATAGATATTATTATACTGGAGAAAGTGCAATTACCACTTATACATCTAGCATACCAAGTCACATATTTGGTAATATCTTGGTATAATTTGTTGGTATTATATGTGAGAGCCAGCTGCTTCCATACCTTAACCCTAAATGTCAGATATTGGGCAGTATCTAGGTATAATTTGTTAGAGAAACCTTTGTCTTTACCATAACCCTATAATGACACATATTGGGTCATATCTAGGTATAATTTGTAAGAGCAACCTCCTTCCATACCTTAGCCTAAAATAAGAAATATTGGGCAGTATCTAGGTATAATTTGTTAGAGCAACCTCTGTCAATATATTTACTCAAAAATGACTCATGATGTGACATGTGGTAATGTCTGGGTATCACTACTTATTGCATCCTGCATCCATACCTTAAGACATATTGAATAATATTAAGTGTAATTGGTTAGAGCAACATCCTTCTATACCCTCAACTGAAACATATTGGGTAATATCTAGGTGTTATTTCTTAAAGCAACCTTCGTCCATACCTTCACCCTAAAATGACAAATATTAGGTAATATCTAGGTACAATTTGTTAAGGCAACCTCCATCCATACCTTTAGCCTAAAATGACAAATATTGGGCAGAATCAAGGTATAATTTGTTAGAGCAACCTCCATCCTTACCATTACCCTAAATTTATACATATTGGGCAGTATCAAGGTATAATTTGTTAGAGCAACCTCTGTCCTTACCATTACCCTAAATTGATACACATTGGGCATTATCTTGGTATAGTTTGTTTGAACATCCTCCATCCTGACCATTACTTTAAAATGACACATATGTAGGTCATATGTAAATGTCTTATTGCAACCTGCACCCAAACATTTAGCCTAAAATAACACAGATTGGGATATCTAGTTATTATTTGATAGAACAACCTCTGCCCATACCTTTATCCAGGAATTGCACATATTGGATAATATCAAGGTATAACTGGTTAGCGCAAGACCCCTTCACACATTTACCCTAAAATGACACATATTTGCATAATTACATTGATGCCTAATGACAGTTGTCCTTTTTAAGACTGTACTTATCTTTCTAGTCATTAGTCAGTGAAGTTCTGACATAGTTCTAAGTTGTATGTTATAGATCTACCCTAATCTCACCTTGAATATATACTTTAAAGATGTATCTCACATAACATTTACTATTTCAACCCTTAAAGGTGAAGGAAATGCTGTTTACTGATGTCCTACATCTATGTGAACTGTTAAGCCAGATACCACATTCAAAGAAGGTTTGGTAACCTTATACCTATAACCAAATAGCTTTGGCTTCTTCTTCAGGTTCCATCATTCCTGTAGCATAATGACGGTACACCCATGTTGGTTATGTATACCATGCCATCTGGGAGATGCCAGTTCAAGTCTGGCCAGGAACAGGAACACAAGCATATAATTTTCACTAACCCATTTGTAATAAATTTTAATTAAGAAATCTGATGAGCCCTGTTATGCTGGCGAAAAGTTCTTGTGTCAACCTACTAAAAAACTTGACTTTCCTGTCAGTTATTATAAGAGAAATTATCAGGTTTCCCATTTACATAGCAAGTATGCAATTTAGGATGGTATCTATAATCTTATCCAGTTCATAGTAGGTTGTAAGTTAATACAAGAATTGGGAACATTACGAATTTTCATTATCAATTGATTGATTAATTGGTAACTTTGTAAAATAATTTTAGGCTATGTATTTGTTAATGTTGTTTACCATATTGCATTAATGTTATAGGTCCCATCATGTAACTAACATTGAACTGAAGCTCTTTCCTTGTTGCTCTGTCAGTTACATATAGTATCACACAATTTGCTAATATAAGTGACACCATTTTACATGTTATGATATCATATCATTCTTGATCGGTATTTGTGAATATGATCTGAAATAATATATTTTAAGGCCCGTTTTCACCAATTATTCTTAAGCCCAAGTCATGACATAAACTCAAGTCAACAATCAAAGGTGGTATCCGACTGTTTAGACCAAAAGTTTTGTTCTAAAAAAAGTTTTTGTTACACGATGAAATACAGAAATGTGGTTTATTAATGTCCTACATCTTTGTGAAAAGTTAAGCAATACAACCAACTTGTCATTACAAACAGTTATGTCCTATCCAAGCCACTCTGCACATTTACCTATTTTTTAATTAAGAAAAGTTCATGACCCTTTTCTTTTGCGATCACAATTTTACATCACCCGGGTAATGAGCTCTGATTTCGACATCTTTTAAGTAGCATTATTCCCATAATGCTTATTTATAGATGTGAAACTGATCAATTAGAGCGATCTGTTTCATGATGTGTACTATGTGACAACTTAAAGAGTTTTTTAAAAGTGTATTACCTTAGACATAAGCAGAACTTTTGCCCTTATTCCAAACAACTGTGGTATAATTTGGAACTTTATTTTATATCGGAAAACTAACGAATACCATCTCGAGAATGTCATGCCAAATGTCTGACATCTATTTTAACAAACTTAAGGGATATTGTGTTCTGAAGTCCATGACTTGAGCAATTCTTGCTTACGAATGGTTGGTGAATGCGTGCCTTTATTTGATCGAAATGTTACACATCTTATCCATCTACCGGTACTTTGTATAAAATGCAGGCTATTTAAAATTTGATCCGAAGCGATAAATATTTGGCGATAGTAAGTGAAATGATAGACATAATTATTTTAAGCCATTAGTTCTGTTCCACAAATGTGACTTACCATAAACTGCTGAATATATTTTATGTTCCCAGTCAGGATTGCCATGTTGGGCACACATCCAGTCAGGTTGAAAAATCAATTAATTTATAAATGTTTCTGAATATCTGAAGAGATAAAGTAAGTCCACATAATTAAATTATACGTTATCCACAGATCATGCTCAACTCGTCTGAGAACTTACTTAAAAGCCACGTCTTATATT
This sequence comes from Sinonovacula constricta, assembly GCA_007844125.1. Classification (NCBI taxonomy): domain Eukaryota; kingdom Metazoa; phylum Mollusca; class Bivalvia; order Cardiida; family Solecurtidae; genus Sinonovacula; species Sinonovacula constricta. The sequence continues at coordinate 21,009,675 of CM017567.1, forward strand.
TGGCCGAATAGCTTTTATTCAAAATAATTAAAAGGTTTTATTAGAATGGCATTTTTCACAATAACTAACTGACTGAATCCTTTACTGTTCATATGCAGCAGCGCGTTATGTGGAAGCAATGCGGTATTTTCCATTCGAAATCCCTTAGCAGATTAGTACAATGTAATAGCAAAATACTGTACCACATATACATGTTCTCATTTAGTTATTTACACAAATGCCGCCTATCATTTTGTCTCTGCCGTTCCGACTCCCCAACAAATGTACACTGAATACACTGAAACTGGGCGAATTAATTTCTGTCTTTCCATAGTTGTTATGCGTCACTCCTAAATGCGACAGAAAGTGCTCGTACTGTCCGTGCGTGTCTCTCTATATATGTCCGTCCTAAACAGTGTCGTGTTTCAGCAATGACTACACAAGTAACATCTTGGAGGCATATACCAGTTGCTGTGAAATTTCTTATTTTATTAATTGTCTCCTTTAATACATTTCTGATTTCTATGTACATGCAGTTTTAATAAATTAAATGAAATTCATGGGCATTTCTTTCAACAAATCTAACCAAGTAATTCCAAATTACTGAAGTAAGGATTATTGTTAATGGTTGGCCAATAGTTCTTCATCTGTCTCATTGGCTGAATACCCATTTCTTTTAGATGAGTACTAACTTTGTCATGTGTTTCATTATTTATCGTTAAATGTTGTGGTGTTTTCTGGTCTTGTGTTACATTTTCTTTTATTTTAATTGTTGAACACACGCACGCACATACGTGTCATTTTATTTAGTGAAAATTGATTTCATCTTTTTAAATGTATGGTTTCTCTGTTCATTCTGTATGTTTCTCGAATCGTAATGTTGTAACTATATGTATGTCATCCTTCATTATTTAAAGCAAAAGTCAACATGTTAAATGCATGCGTGCGTGCGTGTGTGAGTGTGCGTGTTTACCTTAACACGTATATGCATGTGCATTTATTCATGCATAGCTTGTTTGCTTTCCTTTTGCTTGAATTAGGTTGACTTGCCCCCAAGCCAATAGAAAATCGGGTTGCTAAAAAAATAAAACACATGGTCGTTGAAGGTGTCCAAACTGTTAGAAAAATGAAAGTACACATAAGCTCTTATGTTCTCGAGATCTGCTAACAAATTATACCTAGATATGACCCAATATGTGCCATTTTATGGTAACAGTATGGCCGGACGTTGCTCTAACAAATTATACCTAGATAATGCCCAATATGTTTCCTTTTATTGTAACGGTATGGACGGACGTTGCTCTAACAAATTATACCTAGATATGACCCAATGTGTCCCATTTTATGGTAACATTATGGACGGACGTTGCTCTAACAAATTATACCTATATAATACCCAATGTGTTTCCTTTTAGGGTAACGGTATGGACTGACGTTGCTCTAACAAATTATACCTAGATATGACCCAATGTGTCCCACTTTATGGTAACATTATGGACGGACGTTGCTCTAACAAATTATACCTAGATAATACCAAATATGTGCTATTTGTGGTAACAGTATGGACGGACGTTGCGCTAACAAATTATACCTAGATATGACTCAATATGTGCCATTTTATGGTAACAGTATGGACGGACATTGCTCTAACAAATTATACCTAGATAATATCCAATATGTTTCCTTTTAGAGTAACGGTATGGACGGACGTTGCTCTAGCAAATTATACCTAGATATTACCCAATATGTGCCATTTTATGGTAACAGTATGGACGGACGTTTCTCTAACCAGTTACAGCTAAATATTGCCCATTATGTGCCATTTTATGATGCCGGTATGGACGGACGTTGCTATTACAAATTACACCTAGATATTAACTAATATTTGCCATCAGGTATGATCGGAGTTTGCTTAGTAAAGTAAACCTATATATAAGCCATTGCTAAAGCCTTTTCATGTTAACCCATCCACAGACTATTGTTGCTTTAACAAATAGAGGTAAAATGTTCCTAGCAATGTAATCTTATTCTGTACGAAGCACGAGATTATTCACCGGCTGGTTATGGAAATTCTCAGCATGTATGTTTATTAGGTCGTAAAATAAATGGATAATACGGTATATCAGATAGTAAGACAATTATATGGGCCCGTGTGCCGCTGTTCTTTGTGCCGCAATTTAAACGTTACGCTGATTTACACATGCTTTATATGCATATGTAGTGTTGTTCTACACGCCGGTTGCTTTTAGATTTTGCCGGCACTTGCTTTTAGCATTCAGCGCATAAAAGTTGATGTTTATCAAGTCATAACGAGTTTTAACTTCACAGTATAATGCAATTTTAAAAAATGGCAACTGCTACAAAGAAGACAAAAGCTGAACCAGCCCAAGAATGTCCGTATGGCGCTCGATGCTTTCGTAAAAATCCGCAACACTTGGCCGAATTTTCTCACACAAAAAAGGCCAAAACTGACGATGACTCATCGGACACCACTGATGGACCTTCATCATCTTCTTCAAGCGACGACAGCAGCCTCCCTCCGTGCAAATATGGGGCTAAGTGCTACCGGAAGAACTTGATGCATTTTGCAGAATATTCACATCCAACAAAGAAAGATTTGTCAAATGACTCCAACAGTGGTGATGATACAGACCCTGTGTCAGATGAGGTAAATGTCAACAGCTTCCTTCATCTACTTCACCAAATCTAGTGTCACCATTGGGACTATTGCTATATATGAAATAGATATTTTTTTCAATAATGAACTTTGTCACTATTAATGTACCTTAGAGATAAAGAATAGCACAATCCTACAAATAAGACCTAACTATTATATTAACCTGTAAGATTCATACTTTTTTTAATCTTCACATTTTTCATTTTGCCATTGTGTGCTCTCTAGTTAAAATATCTGCTTTTTGCAAGTTAAAAGGAAGCAAGCCAGAGCATTCCAACATTTTAAAATGTCTCATAATGTAACAACTGCTCCAAGATGGATGACATTTCAAACATCTGGGTATTTTGTAAATACCGATGATGCAACGCTCCATAGCAACATTGATAAAAAGGTCATCTGCCAACTGTGTTGAGCTCAATTTGAGCTGGTTTGAAGCAAGAGACGTGATAACTAAAACAAAGTTTTGTCACTTTCATGTAACTGAATTTCTCATTAAGGTTGAAGAAAAAATGTTATGTATAATTTTAATGCTTGATGACACATTGACAGGCCTTTTTATTGTTTAAATAGCCAAAAGTAAACCCTGTCTGGCCATTATTCTTACACCGATGAGTCAGACGTACTGCTGCCCCCTTAGCCCTGAGTGTTAGGAGGGAAGCCACCACTACCAACTTTAAAGTCTTTGGTTTGACCTGGCCAGGGTTTGAACCCGCTTATTTCCGATTCACAAGCCAACGCTTTACCACTTGAGCTATTGTGGTTGGTTGTATTCCAACATGATCATGCAGAGTGTTAACTAAATCTGATATAGATCTATATTGTTTTTATATATTTTGTGTATTAGTCCTATGCACATGAGGCATAATTTAGTGATATATAAGTACTTCCTCAAAAGTATCTCCTAGAAAGTTTGTCTTCATGACATCTAAGCTTTTTCTTGACTCTGTAATTGATCCAGGAGATCCCAAGCACAAAGTAAAATTATAATCCTAATTTTTATGATTATTCAACGTTGGTATGTAATAACATCCCTCCACAACACCCTTTCAAAGAAACTGTGCAATGAAAGAGTTTCACATGTAATTTTAAATTAGTTGAATTATTTTGTCTTATAACAATCAGGACAAAGCCAAACCAGCATTGAAGGATATTAAATCCACTGATATTCTGAAGAGAGGGATGTCTCTGGTGAAAAGCTTCAGTGCTATGTCAGAGACTGAGAGAAAAAAAGCTGATTAAAAAAGCTTTTGAAGCCAAGAAACAGCTTCAAGAGGAATTGGCAAAAACAAAGAGTGAAGTGAAGAAGAAAGAACAAGAGGTGGAAAAACTCCAAAAAGAGGTAGGTGGAATATGCCATACAATTCATGTATAGGTAAAAAGTAAAGTTCTGTAAGTGTGTGATACCTTAATACTTACTTTTAAAAGTGTCACATACATTTGTGAGCTTTATTAAAGGAAACAATTCTTCAAATAGGAAAACAATTTAGTCAGGTTACAAGAAAAGGCAGATATAAATTTAATGGACGTCTTTAATGGTCTTACATAGTAATTCAAAGTTCTTTTCCTTGTGTGTCACAGTATATCATAGTATTTGTTTGGAACAGGAAATGAGGGATAATAATAGTAACATTCTGAGTTATAGAAACAATTTACTAGTATTTGCACAGATGAGAGAAATAAATCTAATTTTATAAAGTGGTATAAACAGAACTCAGTCCAACTTATCTATCAGTACGGCTTTAAACTATCATGGTGAGATGATTCTGATGTTTAGATATATAGTGTATAGTTTGCTAGTGTAATAAAATAATATGCAGAATACTTGTATTTTGAGCTCTGTTTGCATTATTCCATAGACGACCACACTTTCAAAATGAACCCAGACTAGTATGGGTTTTATGTTTTTCTTAAATTATTTTTAGTGTTTGGGTCTTTTCCAGGTGGCTGCTGGCCTGTTATTAATGGAGGGTGAACAAGAGGCCCTAGATGGGGACACAATAAAATATTTTGATTTGTTTGCTGAGAGGGATTATAAGGAGGGGTCAGCTGCACAAACACATTTTAGGCTGGCTGAGTCACAGTTCTATAGACTTCTAGTAGGAAACAGTGCGTATGTAACATCTGTCATTTGATCTTAAATGCTGTTGAAGCTTCATCTATGGTTTCATCTTAGTGGCATAGTGGCATCAATATGTAAAATCAGTCTAATGATCCTTAGTGTTTATAAAATTTTATCTTTGTTCTTTTATTTCTTTGAAAGCCAGTCCTGGTAGTAAAAGCTTGAATATATTTTATCAGCACTTTAAAGACTTGTAGCATTGATACTAAAACAAGTGTTAAAATAGTAAAATACTTTTAAATATAAACTCTACATGATCTTTAGGAAGTTAGTAAATGAACTATTATCAAACTTTAATGGGCGTGTGCCTCTCTTTTCCAGGTTCAAGATAACCAAAGTCCAATATGTAGTTAACCCATCACTAACTCAACAATTCAAGTAAGTTTTCTTTTATTTTCCTTTGTTGACTCTGTCAACCAATATATGAAACTTACATTATTGTCTATATACCATCTGGTTTCATACCAGTACACATGTGTATGTAAATTAATGATGTTTCATGGAATAGCCACTACATGACATGACATTTAAGTTATTGTCTTCATATATATCTTAGTTAAACTAATGACTTAATATCTAGGTATAATTTGAAAGAGCAACCTCCGTCCATACCTTAGCCTAAAATAAGAAATATTGGGCAGTATCTAGGTATAATTTGTTAGAGCAACCTCTGTCAATATACTAGTATTTACTCAAAAATGACACATGATGTGACATGTGGTAATGTCTGGGTATCACTACTTATTGCATCCTGCATCCATACCTTAAGACATATTGAATAATATTAGGTGTAATTGGTTAGAGCAACCTCCATCTATACCCTCAACTGAAACATATTGGGTAATATCTAGGTGTTATTTCTTAAAGCAACCTCCGTCCATACCCTTAGCCTAAAATGACAAATATTAGGTAATATATAGGTACAATTTGTTAAAGCAACCTCCATCCATACCTTTAGCCTAAAATGACAAATAATGGGCAGTATCAAGGTATAATTTGTTAGAGCAACCTCCATCCTTACCATTACCCTAAATTGATACATATTGGGCACTGGTCAGTATCAAGGTATAATTTGTTAGAGCAACCTCTGTCCTTACCATTACCCTAAATTGATACACATTGGGCAGTATCTTGGTATAATTTGTTAGAACAACCTCTGTCCTTACCATCACCCTTAATTGATACATATTGGGCAGTATCTTGGTATAATTTGTTAGAGTAACCTCTGTCCTTACCATTACCCTAAATTGATCCATATTGGGCATTATCTTGGTATAGTTTGTTAGAACATCCTCCATTCTGACCATTACCTTAAAATGACACATATGTAGGTCATATGTAAATTTCTTATTGCAACCTGCACCCATACATTTAGCCTAAAATAACACAGATCGGGATATCTAGTTATTATTTGATAGAACAACCTCTGCCCATACCTTTACTTAAGAATTGCACATATTGGATAATATCAAGGTATATTGGTTAGCGCAAGACCCCTTCACACATTTACCCTAAAGTGACACATATTTGCATTATTACATTGACGCCTAATGACAGTTGTCCTTTTTAAAACTGTACTTATCTTTCTAGTCATCAGTCAGTGAAGTTCTGACACAGTTCTAAGTTGTATGTTATAGATCTACCCTTAAATCTCACCTTAAATATATACTTTAAAGATGTATCTCACATAACATTTACTATTTCAACCCTTAAAGGTGAATGAAATGCTGTTTACTGATGTCCTACATCTATGTGAACTGTTAAGGCAGATACCACATTCAAAGAAGGTTTGGTAATCTAATCCCTATAACCAAATAGCTTTGGCCTCTTCTTCAGGTTCCGCCATTCCTGTAGCACAATGACGTGCACCCATGTTGGTTATGTATACCATGCCATCTGGGAGATGCCAGTTCAAGTCTGGCCAGGAACAGGAACACCAGCATCTAAATTTTCACTAACCCATTTGTAAAAATTTTTAATTAAGGAATCTGATGAGCCCTGTTATGCTGGCGGAAAGTTCTTGTGTCAACCAAGTAAAAAACTTTACTTTCCTGCCAGTTATTATAAGAGAAATCATCAGGTTTCCCATTTACAAAGCAAGTATACAATTTAGGATGGTATCTATTTTCTTATCCAGTTCATAGTACGTTGAAAGTTAATACAAGAATTGGGAACATTACGAAATTTCATTATCAAATGATTGATTAATTGGTAACTTTGTAAAATAATTTTAGGCTATGTATTTGTTAATGTTGTTTACCATATTGCATTAATGTTATAGGTCCCATCATGTAACTAACATTGAACTGCATACATGTAGTATCACACAATTTGCTAATATAAGTGACACCATTTTACATGTTATGATAGCATAGCATTCTTGATTGGTATTTGTGAATATGATCTGAAATAATATATTTTAAGGCCCGTTTTTACCAATTATTCTTAAGCCCAGGTCATGACATAAACTCAAGTCAACAATCAAAGGTGGTATCCGACTGTTTAGACCAAAAGTTTTGTTCTAAAAAAAGTTTTTGTTACACGATGAAATACACGAACTGTGGTTTATTAATGTCCTACATCTTTGTGAAAGGTTAAGCAATACAACCAACTTGTCATTACAAACAGTTATGTCCTATCCAAGCCACTCTGCACATTTACCTATTTTTTAGTTAAGTAAAGTTCATGACCCTTTTCTTTTGCGATCACAATTTTACATCACCCGGGTAATGAGCTCTGATTTCGACATCTTTTAAGTAGCATTATTCCCATAATGCTTATTTATAAATGTGAAACTGATCATTTAGAGCGATCCGTTTCATGATGTGTACTATGTGACAACTTAAAGAGTTTTTAAAAGTGTATTACCTTAGACATTAGCAGAACGTTTGCCCTTATTCCCAACAACTGTGGTATAATTTGGAACTTTATTTTATATCGGAAAACTAACGAATACCACCTCGAGAATGTCATGCCATATGTCTGACAACTATTTTAACAAACTTAAGGGATATTGTGTTCTGAAGTCCATGACTTGAGCAATTCTTGCTTACGAATGGTTGGTGAATGCGTGTCTTAATTTGATCGAAATGTTACACATCTTATCCATCTACCGGTACTTTGTATAAAATGCAGGCTATTTAAAATTTGATCCGAAGCGATAAATATTTGGCGATAGTAAGTGAAATGATAGACATAATTATTTTAAGCCATTAGTTCTGTTCCACAAATGTGACTTACCATATACTGCTGAATATATTTTATGTTCCCAGTCAGGATTGCCATGTTGGGCACACATCCAGTCAGGTTGAAAAATCAATTAATTTATAAATGTTTCTGAATATCTGAAGAGATAAAGTAAGTCCACATAATTAAATTATACGTTATCCACAGATCATGCTCAACTCGTCTGAGAACTTACTTAAAAGCCACGTCTTATATTTGGCCGAATAGCTTTTATTCAAAATAATTAAAAGGTTTTATTAGAATGGCATTTTTCACAATAACTAACTGTCTGAATCCTTTACTGTTCATATGCAGCAGCGCGTTATGTGGAAGCAATGCGGTATTTTCCATTCGGAATCCCTTAGCAGATTAGTACAATGCAATAGCAAAATACTGTACCACATATACATGTACGCATTTATTTATTTACACAAATGCCGCCTATCATTTTGTCTCTGCCGTTCCGACTCCCCAACAAATGTACACTGAATACACTGAAACTGGGAGAATTAATTTCTGTCTTTCCATAGTTGTTATGCGTCACTCCTAAATGCGACAGAAAGTGCTCGTACTGTCCGTGCGTGTCTCTTTATATATGTCTGTCCTAAACAGTGTCGTGTTTCAGCAATGACTACACAAGTAACATCTTGGAGGCATATACCAGTTGCAGTGAAATTTCTTATTTTAATAATTGTCTCCTTTAATACATTTCTGATTTCTATGTACATGCAGTTTTAATAAATTAAATGAAATTCATGGGCATTTCTTTCAACAAATCTAACTAAGTAATTCCAAATTACTGAAGTAAGGATTATTATTAATGATTGGCCAACAGTTCTTCATCTGTCTCATTGGCTGAATACCCATTTCTTTTAGATCATTACTAACTTTGTCATGTGTTTCATTATTTATAGTTAAATGTTGTGGTGTTTTCTGGTCTTGTGTTACATTTTCTTTTATTTTAATTGTTGAACACACGCACGCACATACGTGTCATTTTATTTAGTGAAAATTGATTTCATCTTTTTAAATGTATGGTTTCTCTGTTCATTCTGTATGTTTCTCGAATCGTAATGTTGTAAATTTATGTATGTCATCCTTCATTATTTAAAGCAAAAGTCAACATGTTAAACGCATGCGTGCGTGCGTGTGTGAGTGTGCGTGTTTACCTTAACACGTATATTTATTTTATGTATACACGTATGTGCATTTATTCATGCATAGCTTGTTTGCTTTCCTTTTGCTTGAATTAGGTTGACTTGCCCCCAAGCCAATAGAAAATCGGGTTGCTGGAAAAATAAAACACATGGTCGTTGAAGGTGTCCAAACTGTTAGAAAAATGAAAGTACACATAAGCTCTTATGTTCTCGAGATTTGCTAACAAATTATACCTAGATATGACCCAATATGTGCCATTTTATGGTAACAGTATGGCCGGACGTTGCTCTAACAAATTATACCTAGATAATACCCAATATGTTTCCTTTTATTGTAACGGTATGGACGGACGTTGCTGTAACAAATTATACTTAGATATGGCCCAATGTGTCCCATTTTATGGTAACATTATGGACGGACGTTGCTCTAACAAAATATATATCTATATAATACCCAATGTGTTTCCTTATAGGGTAACGGTATGGACTGACGTTGCTCTAACAAATTATACCTAGATATGACCCAATGTGTCCCATTTTTGGTAACATTATGGACGGATGTTGCGCTAACAAATTATACCTAGATATGACCCAATATGTGCCATTTTATGGTAACGGTATGGACGGACGTTGCTCTAACAAATTATACCTAGATAATACCCAATATGTTTTCTTTTAGGGTAACGGTATGGACGGACGTTGCTCTAGCAAATTATACCTAGATATTACCCAATATGTGCCATTTTATGGTAACAGTATGGATGGACGTTGCTCTAACCAGTTACAGCTAAATATTACCCATTATGTGCCATTTTATGATGCCGGTATGGACGGACGTTGCTCTTACAAATTACACCTAGATATTAACCAATATTTGCCATCAGGTATGATCGGAGTTTGCTTAGTAAAGTAAACCTATATATAAGCCATTGCTAAAGCCTTTTCATGTTAACCCATCCACAGACTATTGGGCAGTCCGATAACTAAGTTGTCTGCCCTTGAGTACTCTCCGAATGCGCATTAAAACTTCCGGGGTATAAGTAGAAATTTTATCAGCGTGTATAACACACACATTGAGTGACATGGAAAGTTAATTAAAGAAATAAACAAAATCAAAATGGAAATCGCCGAAATATTGCTGAATATTTAAAGGTGTTTATAGCGGGAAGGTGGTCGAAAACAGAACTGTTTCATGGCATCGATTTCCTCAAAACAAGCGACTGCGACCATTTCGATGGTATTATAACACTTCGCCCTCCCTCAACTGGTAACAGTTCGCGCTTGATTGGTAACAGCTCGCCCTAGATAGGTAACAGTTCGCCCTTACTTTATAACATGTCGCCTTCGGATATAAGTGTATACATCCTTGATGTAAATTGGTAAAAAAGTAAATTGGTTAATTTATTTATAACCATTCACATTGTATTTGTTTTCTTCGTCTTAATATACATTATGCGCTTTTCTGATATAAGTGTATACGCCAATCTTCGCCCTTAAAAATCTTTAAGAAATTAAGTAAAAAGAATGTAAACTTATTATTTTTTTATTATTTTGACACCATTCACATTAAGTGTATGCTTCTTTTGTCTCCTTATTTTTTATTGTTATTAACAATGTATTATTAGCATCGTAAATTATTATAATTTTATTTTTCGTATTTTAAAATTGTTTTAACCAAAGAAAAAATTCTGATCCTCCCAGTACAATATGTGAGCTGTCACTGTTCCTTGATTTAAATGCAATGTTGCGACCTAAAATAAGATCATTATACTGTGTACGTGGTTTATTTATTTCATAATTTATATTTAAATAAAATTCCGCTGTTGCAAGGATTTTAATGTTACTTAGTTGCATACATATTTTGTTGCAAATACTTTAATAAGGTTGTCATACTCAAGATGACTTGAGTACGCAGTTATCTTATAATTGCACATAAAAGCGTGAACGTTAATTGGAGTTTGCCTACAGACATTATTGTGATGATACCATTAGCACTTATCTTGATAGATAATTAGTCAGTGTGATCTTGATTAATGTTTACCGACATAGACGTATATAAAAAATAAAATTAATAAATTGGTCAGTGTGTGATTGTTAATTGATTTTTGCCAGAGACGTATAACAACATCTACGTCTCTGATTTTTGCCTAGTCATTATTATGGTGATAGCGTCAGCACTAATCTTGATTGATAATTAGTCACCATGATCTTAACTGATGCTTGCCGTCATAGACGTATATAAGTGCTTGCAATTAATAGACTAGTCAGTGATTCAATCTCGCAAAGTACGCAATACAGTATGAAGAAGTCGACTAAGACGGCAACCAACTAATTGTATTTGTATGCATATCTTATAAAATATTATATATATTATACACTATATAACAAATTAAATCAATTATAAACTTTACTTGACATCATTTTCCCCCTTCATTTAACGCGTGGAAATGGTACACTTATATACGAAGTACTCATAATGCATATGAAGCCGATGAAAACAAATACAAATTGATGTGAATTGTGTCGAAATAATTATAAATAAGTTAACAAGTATACACTTTTGCTTGACACTTATATACGACGGCGACATGTTACTGATCAAGGGCGAACTGTAACCGATCAAGGGCGACCTGTTACCAGTTAAGGGAGGGTGTAGTGTTACTAATTCTTCTCGAGTTGGTCTCTCCTTTAAATTCATAATTGCCAGTAATATCTAGCTTGTAAACGCCGATAATTCGCTCGATTAGCTGATATTCCCTTCAGGATCCAGCCAAACGACGATTCGCCAGGTCATTCTTTAAATCTGTTAGCTTGAAATGGTATAATTCTTAGTTGTTTACACAAGCTTCGTTGATTTCTTTGTCCGTGTCCGCCATCTTTTTTTCTTTACTTAGTCCCCAGAGGCTCGGCGACGAGTAGCCTCCCTTTGAATTCAAGGGAAGTAACCGAGTTATCGGACTGCCCAATTGTTGCTTTAACAAATAGAGGTAAAATGTTCCTAGCAATGTAATCTTATTCTGTACGAAGCACGAGATTATTCACCGGCTGGTTATGGAAATTCTCAGCATGTATGTTTATTAGGCCGTAAAATAAATGGATAATACGGTATATCAGATAGTAAGACAATTATTTGGGCCCGTGTGCCGCTGTTCTTTGTGCCGCAATTTAAACGTTACGCTGATTTACACATGCTTTATATGCATATGTAGTGTTGTTCTACACGCCGGTTGCTTTTAGATTTTGCCGGCACTTGCTTTTAGCATTCAGCGCATAAAAGTTGATGTTTATCAAGTCATAACGAGTTTTAACTTCACAGTATAATGCAATTTTAAAAAAAATGGCAACTGCTACAAAGAAGACAAAAGCTGAACCAGTCCAAGAATGTCCGTATGGCGCTCGATGCTTTCGTAAAAATCCGCAACACTTGGCCGAATTTTCTCACACAAAAAAGGCCAAAACTGACGATGACTCATCGGACACCACTGATGGACCTTCATCATCTTCTTCAAGCGACGGCAGCAGCCTCCCTCCGTGCAAATATGGGGCTAAGTGCTACCGGAAGAACTTGATGCATTTTGCAGAATATTCACATCCAACAAAGAAAGATTTGTCAAATGACTCCAACAGTGGTGATGATACAGACCCTGTGTCAGATGAGGTAAATGTCAACAGCTTCCTTCATCTACTTCACCAAATCTAGTGTCACCATTGGGACTATTGCTATATATGAAATAGATATTTTTTTCAATAATGAACTTTGTCACTATTAATGTACCTTAGAGATAAAGAATAGCACAATCCTACAAATAAGACCTAACTATTATATTAACCTGTAAGATTCATACTTTTTTTAATCTTCACATTTTTCATTTTGCCATTGTGTGCCCTCTAGTTAAAATATCTGCTTTTTGCAAGTTGAATGAAGCAAGCCAGAGCATTCCAACATTTTTTAAAAATGTCTCATAATGTAACAACTGCTCCAAGATGGATGTCATTTCAAACATCTGGGTATTTTGTAAATACCGATGATGCAACGCTCCATAGCAACATTAATAAAAAGGTCATCTGCCAACTGTGTTGAGCTCAATTTGAGCTGGTTTGAAGCAACAGAGTTTTGTCGCTTTCATGTAACTAAATAATGTAGCAAAATTTCTCATTAAGGTTGAAGAAAAAATGTTATGTATAATTTTAATGCTTGATGACACATTGACAGGCCTTTTTATTATTTAAATAGCCAAAAGTAAACCCTGTCGGGCCATTATACTTACACCGATGAGTCAGACGTACTGCTGTCCCCTTAGCCCTGAGTGTTAGGAGGGAAGCCACCACTACCAACTTTAAAGTCTTTGGTTTGACCTGGCCAGGGTTTGAACCCGCTTATTTCCGATTCACAAGTTAACGCTTTACCACTTGAGCTATTGCGGTTGGTTGTATTCCAACATGATCATGCATAGTGTTAACTAGATCTGATATAGATCTATATTGTTTTGATATATTTTGTGTATTAGTCCTATGCACATGAGGCATAATTTAGTGATATATAAGTATTTTCTCAAAAGTATCTCCTGGAAAGTTTGTCTTCATGACATCTAAGCTTTTTCTTGACTCTGTAATTGATCCAGGAGATCCCAAGCACAAAGTAAAATTATAATCCTAATTTTTATGATTATTCAACGTTGGTATGTAATAACATCCCTCCACAACACCCTTTCAAAGAAACTGTGCAATAAAATAGTTTCACATGTTATTTTGTCTTATAACAATCAGGACAAAGCCAAACCAGCATTGAAGGATATTAAATCCACTGATATTCTGAAGAGAGGGATGTCTCTGGTGAAGAGCTTCAGTGCTATGTCAGAGGCTGAGAGGAAAGAGCTGATTAAAAAAGCTTTTGAAGCCAAGAAACAGCTTCAAGAGGAATTGGCAAAAACAAAGAGTGAAGTGAAGAAGAAAGAACAAGAGGTGGAAAAACTCCAAAAAGAGGTAGGTGGAATATGCCATACAATTCATGTATAGGTAAAAAGTAAAGTTCTGTAAGTGTGTGATACCTTAATACTTACTTTTAAAAGTGTCACATACATTTGTGAGCTTTATTAAAGGAAACGATTCTTCAAATAGGAAAACAATTTAGTCAGGTTACAAAAAAAGGCAGATATAAATTTAATGGACGTCTGTAATGGTCTTACATAGTAATTCAAAGTTCTTTTCCTTGTGTGTCACAGTATATCATAGTATTTGTTTGGAACAGGAAATGAGGGATAATAATAGTAACATTCTGAGTTATAGAAACAATTTACCAGTATTTGTACAGATGAGAGAAATAAATCTAATTTTATAAAGTGGTATAAACAGAACTCACAGTCCACCTTATCTATCAGTACGGCTTTAAACTATCATGGTGAGATGATTCTGATGTTTAGATATATAGTGTAGTTTGCTAGTGTAATAAAATAATATGCAGAATACTTGTATTTTGAGCTCTGTTTGCATTTATTCCATTGAAGGACCACACTTTCAAAATGAACCCAGACTGGTATGGGTTTTATGTTTTTCTTAAATTATTTTTAGTGTTTGGGTCTTTTCCAGGTGGCTGCTGGCCTGTTATTAATGGAGGGAGAACAAGAGGCCCTAGATGGGGACACAATAAAATATTTTGATTTGTTTGCTGAGAGGGATTATAAGGAGGGGTCAGCTGCACAAACACATTTTAGGCTGGCTGAGTCACAGTTCTATAGACTTCTAGTAGGAAACAGCGCGTATGTAACATCTGTCATTTGATCTTAAATGCTAGTGGCATAGTGGCATCAATATGTAAAATCAGTCTAATGATCCTTAGTGTTTATAAAATTTTATCTTTGTTCTTTATTTCTTTGAAAGCCAGTCCTGGTAGTAAAAGCTTGAATATATTTTATCAGCATTTTAAAGACTTGTAGCATTGATACTAAAACAAGTGTTAAAATAGTAAAATACTTTTAAATATAAACTCTACATGATCTTTAGGAAGTTAGTAAATGAACTATTATCAAACTTTAATGGGCGTGTGCCTCTCTTTTCCAGGTTCAAGATAACCAAAGTCCAATATGTAGTTAACCCATCACTATCTCAACATTTCAAGTAAGTTTTTTATTTTCCTTTGTTGACTTTGTTAACCAATATATGAAACTTTCATTTTTGTCTATATACCATCTGGTTTCATACCAGTACACATGTATATGTAAATTAATGAAGTTTCACGGAATAGCCACTACATGACATGACATTTAAGTTATTGTCGTCAAATATATTTTAGTTAAACTAATGACTTAGTGATAGATCTTATAATGATTGAAAGAAAAGGCAGTGAAAAAAGTGTAAGCAGCAGAACAAGAACAAAAGAAATATGGATGTTTTGTTGATAGTGATAATAGTGATACTCATAGTAATGATTATGAGAATGATAATAATTAGTGATGCAGAATCGGACCGAAAACATAATCGATAATCGAATTGAATCGAACATAATTAATCGATTAAAATCGGTAAAAAATCGAAACTTTTTGATCAGGAAGTACTAATTTCGTTAAAAACTATTCTTATTTACTTTAATCAGGAAGTACTTATTTATTTTAAAACTACTTTTATTTACTTAGACAAACAATAGACTTTATTTGCATATTAACAGTCTATAAAACATTTTCAACAAGCAAGTTATGTGAAACAATTTTTCACAACTAAAACTCTTGAACAATAACAAGTTAACTCAAATTTTATTCTAAGTTTCGAACCCTTTACATTTGAAAATTTACTACATGACGTACAAGTAACGCTACTTTTAACTCACTGACTCACTGTAATGGATTGTTCAGTCTTTAAACAACACTTTAGACTAGATTTTAGTAAAGAACACTTAAATTCTATAACAATAACAACTTAACTCACACTCTATTCAAAGTTTCAAACTCTTCATAATTTACCGATGACAGTTGTCATGTCCAAGTTTTTCTTAATTGGGGGTCCATCTATACGCTTCCGAAAGCAAAAAAAACGCCAAACCAGGCGCGTATCTGGGCCGTTTTTGAAGTTGCGCACAATTACAAGGGAAATAACCTTTGTAGTAAAACTTTTGAATATATTCGGTTCTTTTCTAATGAAAAACAGGTAAAATGCGGACATGCGAGGAACTTTACGGAAAATATGAAAGACCTTTTTAACTTGAATGGCGTGGTAATAAGATTTTATAACAGAGAAACTGGGGAAATAAAATATATCATTCCTATCCCGGGAAAGGTATCGATATTCTTAGTGTTTTTGGTACTTTTAGATTTTCCGAACGGAGGTTACGCACGTTAGTAAAGTGCATAATGGCAGAAACGCGCCTGCGCCAAACAGACGAGCGAACCTTCCCCGGAAAGTTGAAAATTTCGTTTTCATCGCCCGACATGACGCTATGTATGAATTACGTCCCTTTGAAATTTTTACTAACTAACGGAAAGAAATTTAACTACCGGAATCGATTTTGCGATAGGGAAATCGATTGTCGCGGACATTAGTAACCAGCGACGATTATTCGATTTAACTCGATCATTGTGACATCACTAATAATAATGATGATTATGATGTTGCTGCTGTAAATGATATATACTAGTTATAATGTACTTATGATGATGTACTTTTGGTTATGTACTGATGATGATGATGTACTTTTGGTTATGTACTGATGATGATGATGTACTTATGGTTATGTACTGATGATGATGATGTACTTATGGTTATGTACTGATGATGATGATGTACTTATAGTTATGTACTGATGATGTTGATGTACAGTGATAATGAACAAATGATTATGATGCACCATTGTTAGTGATGTACTGATGATAATGATGTACTAATTAAGTATTGATAATAATGATAATTATGGTGATTATGATTATGATGCACTGCAAATGATGTATTGTTGTTGATGATGATTATTTATGTATTAATGTTGATGATGATGATTATGTACTTATTGATGTACTGATGATGTACTGATGATAATGCACAGACGATAATAGTGATGATGTAATGATGATGATGAACTAATATAATAATGCACTGATGATGATGTACTGGTAATGATGATGATGACAATAAAGTTGTACTGATGATAATATACTAATGATGATGATGATTTATCAGTGATAATACATTGATATAGATGATGATGTACTAATGTTGGTGAACAGTTAATGATGAAGAAGATGATGATCTACTAAAGATGAGAGACATGATGGTGATGATTATTATTGATAATATTGATGATGTTGATGATAGCCATAATGATTGCGCTTGTATTTGTTGAGCAGACAGTGCAGAGAGGACCTGAAGCAGCACAGAGGGGAGCAGTTCTCCTACCCCGTGCTGGCATTCCATGGCACCCAGGAAGAATATATCACACCTATTTGTGAACAGGGCTTCAAAATACCCGGTAAAGTTCTTCTGTAATTTTTTTCTCATTCAGGATATTATTTGTTACTTAGTGTGGTACAAACAAGGTAATAACACTTTTCTGTGATCATGGCTTCAAAATATGTAGTTAGTTTTTTCTGTGTTCCTTTTTTTAATCTTTTTAAGATGTTTATTACTTTGCAAGGCAAAAATCTTATAATCTCTAGTGTTGTTTTTTGTTGTTTTCTTTTTAAAGACTAGGTATGGCACATGGAAAGGCTAAAACCTAGGGATGACAATGCTAACAAAATCAGTTTATAGAAAAAACACACTTTAAAGAGAGCTTTGAAAATGTTGCTTTCAAATAAAAACAACAACTGTTTTACATGAATGACTAAAACATGAATGACTTATCATCAGCTGAGTTCCACTCATCATTGCTTGTACCACCAACAAATCACCTAAAAATGGCTTGAGTTATGAAACAGCTGTTATAAGCAGTAATCAGCAGTACTGTTCAGTCAATATTTAATAGCATTTATAGTAAGAGTATTATAACATCAGATGTAAATTCATCTTCTAAGCTGGATAGCTATAAATTGTTCAAAAAATCTCTGACAGCTGTACTTAACCTGGTTGTCATCAACAATGACATAAGTAGAAAATATCTTACCGGATTACGCTGTGATTCCCATAAACTTTGTATATAAGAGGGCAGATACAAAAATATTCCAGGAGAGCAGAGAATGTGTACTAAATGTAATATGAAAGTTATTGAAAATGAGTATCACTTTCTCTTGGTCTGACCAAGATTCCATGTATTAAGAACACAATACTTACCCAGATACTATTTAAGGTGGCCGACTCTAAATAAGTTTGTACAGCTAATGAGTAGTGAAAATGTTAATCTATTAATAAGATTGTCAAAATTTAATCACCAAGTCTGGTTGTTAAGAAATGAAAATACTGATAACAACAATTAATTGTTTATCTTTTAAAGATAAACTGTAAAGACTTGATGTTAACAGAGCCAGTTTAATTTAATAACAATAACAATATTTCAAATTTTATCTCAAGCCAGTTTGTCTAACGAAGTTCAACTGTATAATGTCACCAGTCAACACATTATTGAGTTGTCAATTAAAATATTATAGTGTTATCTATAACTTATCATATAATTGAATTATCAGTGAACATATTGTGGAGTTATAAGTCAACATGCTATATATTTATCAGTTAATGTATTGTAGTGGTAATCAATGTTTTATAGCCTTAACAATCAACATATTAAAGTGTTATCTAACGTATTTATACCCTAATCAATCATTATATTGTAGCATTGTAGTGTATGTTATGTTGTATCAAGTTGTAATGAGTTTAGAACATAAAATTGACAATTATGGAAGCATGACTTTCTTGGTAACACAGTAGAGGTTGTTCCCTGTGGCGGCACTCAGGTATTACAGTAGAGGCTGTTTCCTGTGGCGGCACTCAGGTATCACAGTAGAGGCTGTTCCCTGTGGCAGCACTCAGGTAACACAGTAGAGGTTGTTCCCTGTGGTGGCACTCAGGTAACACAGTAGAGGTTGTTCCCTGTGGCGGCACTCAGGTAACAGTAAAGGCTGTTTCCTGTGGTGGCACTCAGGTAACACAGTAGAGGCTGTTCCCTGTGGTGACACTTAGGTAACACAGTAGAGGCTGTTTCCTGTGGTGGCAATCATGATACACAGTAGAGGCTGTTCCCTGTGGCGGCACTCGGGTAACACAGTAAAGGCTGTTTCCTGTGGTGGCACTCAGGTAACACAGTAGAGGCTGTCTCCTGTGGTGGCACTTTGGTAACACAGTAGAGGCTGTTCCCTGTGGTTGCAATCAGGATACACAGTAGAGGCTGTCTCCTGTGGTGGCACTCAGGTTACACAGTAGAGGCTGTCTCCTGTGGTTGCACTCAGGTAACACAGTAGAGGCTGTTTCCTGTGGTGGCACTCAGGTAACACAGTAGAGGCTGTCTTCTGTGGTGGCACTCAGGTAACACAGTAAAGGCTGTTTCCTGTGGTGGCTCTCAGGTAACACAGTAGAGGCTGTTTCCTGTGGTGGCACTCAGGTAACACAGTAGAGGCTGTTCCCTGTAGTGGCACTCAGGTAACACAGTAGAGGCTGTCTCCTGTGGTGGCACTCAGGTAACACAGTAGAGGCTGTTCCCTGTGGTTGCAATCAGGATACACAGTAGAGGCTGTTCCCTGTGGTGGCACTCAGGTAACACAGTAGATCTTGTTCCCTGTGGTGGCACTCAGGTAACACAGTAGAGGCTGTCTCCTGTGGTGGCACTCAGGTAACACAGTAGAGGCTGTTCCCTGTGTTGGCACTCAGGTAACACAGTAGAGGCTGTTCCCTATGGTGGCACTCAGGTAACACAGTAGAGGCTGTTCCCTGTGGTGGCACTCAGGTAACACAGTAGAGGCTGTCTCCTGTGGTGGCACTCAGGTAACACAGTAGAGGCTGTTCCCTGTGGTGGCACTCAGGTAACACAGTAGAGGCTGTCTCCTGTGGTGGCACTCAGGTAACACAGTAGAGGCTGTTCCCTGTGGTTGCAATCAGGATACACAGTAGAGGCTGTTCCCTGTGGTTGCAATCAGGATACACAGTAGAGGCTGTTCCCTATGCTGGCACTCAGGTTACACAGTAGAGGCTGTTTCCTGGGGTGGCACATTTAGGAAACACAGTAGAGGCTGTTCCCTGTGGTGGCACTGTGGTGACTTTTACAGTAACATGTTGACAATTAGTATATCCAGCTGTGTCACTCATGGTTTCAGCTTTCACTATTTAAAGCCCAAAACAAGTTTTAGAAGTAAAAACAGTTATCGAAATAAAAAACATTTATATCAAATCCATTTATTATGGCATCATCATTCACAGTATTGCCACATTATACTGTCTGTTATGTTGTAAATCAGGTGAGTCAGGTCACAAGCACCGTACAGACACAGGCTGGTATGGAAAGGGAGTTTACTTCAGTGAGTACCCCGACTACAGCATGGGGTACATCTCAGGATCCAGCAAACTACTCCTGTGTCAGGTCCTACCAGGCAAGGTGTGCTTTTAATCTCATCTTTACTCTTCCTTTAAACTATTCAGATTTTGTTAATATAATATTTTTAATCCATTTGTTGTGACAAAATAATGCCAAACATATCTCTTTTGTTCCATTTGTGATTGAATGCTTAGAATTGATTGTATTTTTATAAAACTATTGATACATGAAAAAAGGTTTTGCTTGGTGTTGCAAAATTTAATCATTTATACCTTAAATGATTTTATTAAGGAAGATTGTTTCTTGGGCTTTGCAATTTATTACAGTTTTATCTTATAATTTAAGAATTTTGCAGTTGCTTGGCAGTTTCAGAGCTCATATGCTGGCTTACATATGGATGTACATGATTCTCATATGATTAGTAGACCACCATTGGATATATGTCTGTCTAAAATGTATATTTAACATTTCGAATCATATAAGCATTCTAAAGCAATCCTTTTTTAACGTAAATTTCTCAAGGCCTTTGCAAATTCTCTGTTCGCAGTATAATCAGTAGTGCACATAGGTTAAGCTTCAATGTTTGTTGGTGAAATGCTCATTTATAGAAGCTTATAGGAGAAATGCACCAACTAAAAAACTGCAATACACCTTGAAACATTGTGAAACAAAATTAGTTTACCTTTACTTATAACCCACTATTCATGAATTGATTGGCCTTAGGCAGATAGCATAGATACAAATTATCCAGCTCCAGCTGGGAGCTGTCTGATCAGGGTCTGCATAATTTGCTGATATGTTGCAAGCAGTCTAATTTGATTTGTTTAAATGTAGTAGTAGACCAAAAAACTATTCATAGTAATGTAGCATTCTACAGGTTAATTATCATGCCCTTACAGGTGTACCAGTGCACAAGGCTCATCCATGGGGCCTCTCTCAAGAAGGAACATGATTCACACATGTCTCCTGACAAAATGGAGCTTGTAATATTCAACAAATACCACATTCTGCCCGCATACATTGTCCACTACACAAACGCCCAAGGACAACAGTTTAAGTATGAGGTAAGGCAATAGACAGTGTCAACAGCTCACTCCAATAGTTTTATAATACAGATAGTTTGATAATATTGTATTTGGTTGCTTTTAAATCCATCTCTGAACTAATCAAGGTTGTTGGGGCATTACACAATCAGTGGAACTTAATTGTGGTCATGCTCGAGAGATCAGGGCATGGGTAGGCTCAGATTATAGTGCCATCTGTTGTGTAGATAACTCTAGCTGTTTGAGGAGAGGTTAAGACAAAAGTATCACAAACAATCAGTGTGTGGTCACTAGTACTATGTGGAGATAAGTCTTGTATAGAAGTGAGGTAACTCTTGTAGAAGGGAGATAAGGTACTTCACTCATGTTTGTCTTTAGCAATCCTAGAACTGATATTTACATTCAGTCAAGCATTTAATCCATCTTTTTTAAAATGCATAAAACAGTAAGATGTTCACATGTGACTTTGACTTAGGCTAGATATTATATTATTGACTAAAACATTACGCTGAGAATATTTTCTACAAAATAATGTTTAACTGCATTATTTATCACTTATACTAGATAAAAAAACTGGTACAACAAAGATGAAATTATTCTAAATTTATTAATGCTCATACTTCACTTCCTTTTCTAGGACCCTAAAAAAGCTGAAGCGAAAGGTATGGGAAAAAAGCCAGCTGTAGGGAAAGCTGCTGGGAAAGCTGCAGCTAAAGCTGCAGGGAAAGCTGCAGGGAAAATGGTGAAGCCACCAACCAAATTTTCACAATGTTTTGACTCTACGAAGCTGCTGGAAAAATACTGTGAAGTTAAAGACATGGATACATCAGAGTATGTTATTTGTAGAATTTTTGTGTTTAAATTTGTGTTTCTTTTATTGAAATGTTTCTTTTATTTAAATAATGAGTAATGTGTTGGAATTCAGGTTGTATTTATTAATTTGCTTGTTATTCTTCCTTAATTATTAAGAACGTTATATCCAAGCTTTAGTCGTAAATAGGGATGGCAGTAGTTACAAATCAGTAAACAGTTATCCTTTTCAAGTTCTTGATGGACTAATCTGTTAACTGGAAGAATATTTCCACTGTAATTATAGCATAATTATTTCCCCTTTCAATTTAGTTTGTAAATCTTCATAATGCCGCCATTTTAATGCATAAACGCTCTTTAAGTTAACTGATGGTAGTCAATATTTATTGTCTCTTTCAAACAATGAGGAAGAATGTGCAGATGAATGTTAAAAAATGCCACATTTACTTAACTGGGGCCTAGCAATGTTAATTGTTTGGTCGTTTTTCTAACAATGAATAATGACTGTGCCAATTTATGCTGAAGCTGTACCTGGTATTTGCCGATGTTTTAGGATGTATAATTGTAACTTCCTGACTGTTTCTTCTAGTTTATTGTTGTTTTTTAAATTGTCCACTAGATGAGTATTATGGCATTGGCTCAACAGCAACCTGAATAAGAAAATGTCTGTTCAGGTGGGGTGGGGTATTACTCTCATGTACTGCTGATGGACTGTATTTCACAGTTAATTGCATCTAGGGGTTCACACCCTGACACCTTCATCGCCCACCTGCTGATGACTAGCTGATTAGTGGCAGGTGTCAGCTACACTTTAACTACTTGAAAAATAGATTATTTCAGGATAAATGAAAAGCAAACTCCCTGACAAACACCTACATTTATAGCTAACCTGAGCACAACTTGCTCAAGGTGAGCTTTGCTGATACCCCTTCGTCCTGCGTCAACAATTTAGCTTGTGAGCATGCTAGAGGCTACAGTTTTTATCCAATCTTCATCAAACTTGGTCAGAATGTTTGTGTGCATAAAATCTTGGAGGGGTTCATTATTGGGTCACCTGGGTTGAAAAACTGGCACAAAAGGTCAAATTTTAGGAAAACTTGTGAACACACTAGAGACCACATTTGTAGACTAATCTTCACCAAACTTGGTTAGAATGTTTGTCTGCATGAAATTTTGATTTTTTCTGAACTGTGTCACGTGGGGTCATAAAAAAGGTCACTAGGTCAAATCTTAGAAAAAGCTTGTGAACATACTAGAGGCCACATTTATATACCAATCTTCATCAAACTTGGTCAAAATGTTTGTCTTCATAAAATCTTGGATGAGTTTGTTATTGGGTCATGTGGGGTCAAAAAAAAGGTCACTTGGTCAAATTTTAGAAAAAGCTTGCAAACATAGTAGAGCTCCCATTAATGATCCAATCATCACCAAACTTGATCATAATGTTTGCCTGCATAAAATTTTGACAGAGTTTGTCATTGTATTACCTGGGGTCAAAAAGTATGTCACTAGGTCAAATCTTAGAAAAAGCTTGTGAACACAGTAGACACCACTCTTATGGCCCAATCTTCACTAAACATGGCCAGAACATTTGCCTGCAAGAAATCTTGGGTGAGTTTGTAACAAGGTCACATGGGGTCAAATACTAGGACACTAGGTCAAATTTTAGGGAAAAAACATTTGAAAATGCTTAGAGGCCACACTGCTGGTCCACTCTTCACCAAAGATTTCTTAAGTAAATAACTCTTTAACATTATATATCATCTATAGCATGTGGCTATGTTTTAACATGGTGCATCTATACCATGTGGCTTTGTTTTAACATGGTACATCTATACCATGTGGCTCTGTTTTAACATAGTACATCTATACCAATGGCTCTGTTTTAACATGGTATATCTATACCATGAGGCTCTGGTTTAACATTATATATCATCTATAGCATGTGGCTCTGTTTTAACATGGTACATCTATACCATGTGGCTCTGTTTTAACATGGTATATCTATACCATTTGGCTCTGGTTTAACATGGTATATCATCTATACCATGTGGCTCTGTTTTAACATGGTAAATCTATACCATGTGGCTCTGGTTTATCATGGTACATCTATACCATGTGGCTCTGTTTTAACATGGTACATCTATACCATGTGGCTCTGTTTTAACATGGTATATCTATACCATGTGGCTCTGTTTTAACATGGTACATATATACCATGTGGCTCTGTTTTAACATGGTACATCTATACCAGTGGCTCTGTTTAACATGGTATATCTATACCATGTGGCTTTGTTTTAACATGGTACATCTATACCAGTGGCTCTGTTTTAACATGGTGCATCTATACCAGTGGCCCTGGTTTAACATGGTACATCTATACCATGTGGCTTTGTTTTAACATGGTACATCTATACCATGTGACTCTGGTTTTAACATGGTACATCTATACCAGTGGCTCTGTTTTAACATTGTATATCATCTATACCATGTGGCTCTGTTTTAACATGGTACATCTATACCATGTGGCTCTGTTTTAACATCGTACATATATACCACGTGGGTCTGTTTTAACATGGTACATCTGTACCATGTGGCTCTGTTTTAACATGGTATATCTATACCAGTGGCTCTGTTTTAACATGGTACATCTGTACCATGTGGCTCTGGTTTAACATGGTATATCTATACCACGTGGCTCTGGTTTAACATGGTATATCTATACCACGTGGGTCTGTTTTAACATGGTACATCTATTGCATGTGGCTCTGTTTTAACATGGTATATCATCTATACCATGTGGCTCTGTTTTAACATGGTACATCTATACCACATGGGTCTGTTTTAACATGGTACATCTATACCATGTGGCTCTGGTTTAACATGGTACATCTATACCATGTGGCTCTGTTTTAACATGGTACATCTATACCATGTGGCTCTGTTTTAACATGGTACATCTATACCATGTGGCTCTGGTTTAACATGGTACATCTATACCATGTGGCTCTGTTTTAACATGGTACATCTATACCACGTGGGTCTGTTTTAACATGGTACATCTATACCATGTGGCTCTGTTTTAACATGGTACATCTATAGCAGTGGCTCTGTTTTAACTTGGTACATCTATACCAGTGGCTCTGTTTTAACATGGTACATCTATACCATGTGGCTCTGGTTTAACATGGTATATCTATACCATGTGGCTCTGGTTTAACATGGTACATCTATACCATGTGGCTCTGGTTTAACATGGTACATCTATACCATGTGGCTCTGGTTTAACATGGTATATCTATACCATGTGGCTCTGGTTTAACATGGTACATCAATACCAGTGGCTCTGTTTTAACATGGTACATCTATACCATGTGGCTCTGGTTTAACATGGTATATCTGTACCATGTGGCTCTGGTTTAACATGGTACATCTATACCATGTGGCTCTGTTTTAACATGGTACATCTATACCATGTGGCTCTGGTTTAACATGGTACATCTGTACCATGTGGCTCTGGTTTAACATGGTATATCTATACCATGTGGCTCTGTTTTAACATGGTACATCTGTACCATGTGGCTCTGTTTTAACATGGTACATCTGTACCATGTGGCTCTGTTTTAACATGGTACATCTATACCAGTGGCTCTGGTTTAACATGATACATCTATACCATGTGGCTCTGGTTTTAACATGGTACATCTATACCATGTGGCTCTGGTTTAACATGGTACATCTATACCAGTGGCTCTGGTTTTAACATGGTACATCTATACCAGTAGGTCTGTTTTAACATTGTACATTTATACCATGTGGCTCTGTTTTAACATGGTACATCTATACCAGTGGCTCTGTTTTAACATGGTGCATCTATACCAGTGGCCCTGGTTTAACATGGTACATCTATACCATGTGGCTTTGTTTTAACATGGTACATCTATACCATGTGACTCTGGTTTTAACATGGTATATCATCTATACCAGTGGCTCTGTTTTAACATCGTATATCATCTATACCATGTGGCTCTGTTTTAACATGATACATCTATACCATGTGGCTCTGTTTTAACATGGTACATCTATACCACGTGGGTCTGTTTTAACATGGTACATCTGTACCATGTGGCTCTGTTTTAACATGGTACATCTATACCATGTGGCTCTGTTTTAACATGGTACATCTGTACCATGTGGCTCTGTTTTAACATGGTACACTGTACCATGTGGCTCTGTTTTAACATGGTACATCTATACCATGTGGCTCTGGTTTAACATGGTACATCTATACCATGTGGCTCTGTTTTAACATGGTATATCATCTATACCATGTGGCTCTGTTTTAACATGGTACATCTATACCATGTGGCTCTGTTTTAACATGGTACATCTGTACCATGTGGCTCTGTTTTAACATGGTACACTGTACCATGTGGCTCTGTTTTAACATGGTACATCTATACCATGTGGCCCTGTTTTAACATGGTACATCTATACCATGTGGCTCTGGTTTAACATGGTACATCTGTACCATGTGGCTCTGTTTTAACATGGTACATCTATACCATGTGGCTCTGGTTTAACATGGTACATCTGTACCATGTGGCTCTGTTTTAACATGGTACATCTATACCATGTGGCTCTGTTTTAACATGGTACATCTGTACCATGTGGCTCTGTTTTAACATGGTACATCTATACCATGTGGCCCTGTTTTAACATGGTACATCTATACCATGTGGGTCTGTTTTAACATGGTACATCTGTACCATGTGGGTCTGTTTTAACATGGTACATCTGTACCATGTGGCTCTGTTTTAACATGGTATATCTATACCAGTGGCTCTGTTTTAACATGGTACACTGTACCATGTGGCTCTGGTTTAACATAGTACATCTATACCATGTGGCTTTGTTTTAACATGGTACATCTATACCATGTGACTCTGGTTTTAACATGGTACATCTATACCAGTGGCTCTGTTTTAACATCGTATATCATCTATACCATGTGGCTCTGTTTTAACATGGTACATCTATACCATGTGGCTCTATTTTAACATGGTGCATCTATACCAGTGGCTCTGTTTTAACATGGTACATCTATACCATGTGGCTCTGTTTTAACATGGTACATCTATACCATGTGGCTCTGTTTTAACATGGTGCATCTATACCAGTGGCTCTGTTTTAACATGGTACATCTATACCATGTGGCTCTGTTTTAACATGGTACATCTATACCATGTGGCTCTGTTTTAACATGGTATATCTATACCAGTGGCTCTGTTTTAACATGGTATATCATCTATACCATGTGGCTCTGTTTTAACATGGTACATCTATACCATGTGCCTCTGTTTTAACATGGTACATCTATACCAGTGGCTCTCTTTTAACATGGTACATCTATATCAGTGGCTCTGATTTAACATGGTACATCTATACCAGTGGCTCTGGTTTAACATGGTACATCTATACCACGTGGGTCTGTTTTAACATGGTACATCTGTACCATGTGGCTCTGTTTTAACATGGTATATCTATACCATGTGGCTCTGGTTTTAACATGGTATATCTATACCATGTGGCTCTGTTTTAACATGGTACATCTATACCAGTGGCTCTGTTTTAACATGGTACATCTATACCATGTGGCTCTGTTTTAACATGGTACATCTATACCATGTGGCTCTGTTTTAACATGGTATATCTATACCAGTGGCTCTATTTTAACATGGTATATCATCTATACCATGTGGCTCTGTTTTAACATGGTACATCTTTACCATGTGCCTCTGTTTTAACATGGTACATCTATACCATGTGGCTCTGTTTTAACATGGTACATCTGTACCATGTGGCTCTGGTTTAACATGGTACATCTATACCATGTGGCTCTGTTTTAACATGGTACATCTATACCAGTGGCTCTCTTTTAACATGGTATATCTATACCATGTGGCTCTGTTTTAACATGGTACATCTATACCACGTGGGTCTGTTTAACATGGTACACTGTACCATGTGGCTCTGGTTTAACATGGTATATCTATACCATGTGGCTCTGTTTAACATGGTATATCTATACCATGTGGCTCTGTTTTAACATGGTACACTGTACCATGTGGCTCTGTTTAACATGGTATATTTATACCATGTGGCTCTGTTTAACATGGTATATCTATACCATGTGGCTCTGTTTTAACATGGTACATCTATACCACGTGGCTCTGTTTAACATGGTATATCTATACCATGTGGCTCTGTTTAACATGGTATATCTATACCATGTGGCTCTGTTTTAACATGGTACATCTATACCACGTGGCTCTGTTTTAACATGGTACATCTATACCACGTGGCTCTGTTTAACATGGTACATCTATACCATGTGGCTCTGTTTAACATGGTATATCTATACCATGTGGCTCTGTTTTAACATGGTACATCTATACCACGTGGCTCTGTTTAACATGGTATATCTATACCATGTGGCTCTGTTTAACATGGTATATCTATACCATGTGGCTCTGTTTAACATGGTATATCTATACCATGTGGCTCTGTTTTAACATGGTACATCTATACCACGTGGGTCTATTTTAACATGGTACATCTATACCATGTGCCTCTGTTTTAACATGGTACATCTATACAACGTGGGTCTGTTTTAACATGGTATATCTATACCACGTGGGTCTGTTTTAACATGGTACATCTATACCATGTGGCTCTGTTTTAACATGGTACATCTATACCACGTGGGTCTGTTTTAACATGGTACATCTATACCATGTGGCTCTGTTTTAACTTGGTACATCTATACCACGTGGGTCTGTTTTAACATGGTACATCTATACCATGTGGCTCTGTTTTAACATGGTACATCTATACCATGTGGCTCTGTTTTAACATGGTGCATCTATACCAGTGGCTCTGTTTTAACATGGTACATCTATACCATGTGGCTCTGTTTTAACATGGTACATCTATACCATGTGGCTCTGTTTTAACATGGTATATCTATACCAGTGGCTCTATTTTAACATGGTATATCATCTATACCATGTGGCTCTGTTTTAACATGGTACATCTATACCATGTGCCTCTGTTTTAACATGGTACATCTATACCATGTGGCTCTGTTTTAACATGGTGCATCTATACCATGTGCCTCTGTTTTAACATGGTACATCTGTACCATGTGGCTCTATTTTAACATGGTATATCATCTATACCATGTGGCTCTGTTTAAACATGGTACATCTATACCATGTGCCTCTGTTTTAACATGGTACATCTATACCATGTGGCTCTGGTTTAACATGGTACATATATACCATGTGGCTCTGTTTTAACATGGTACATCTATACCAGTGGCTCTCTTTTAACATGGTACATCTATACCATGTGGCTATGTTTTAACATGGTACATCTATATCAGTGGCTCTGGTTTAACATGGTACATCTATACCATGTGGCTCTGGTTTAACATGGTACATCTATACCACGTGGCTCTGGTTTAACATGGTACATCTATACCATGTTGCTCTGTTTTAACATTGTACATCTATACCAATGGCTCTGGTTTAACATGGTATATCATCTATACCATGTGGCTCTGTTTTAACATGGTACATTTATACCATGTGGCTCTGGTTTAACATGGTACATCTATACCATGTGGCTCTGGTTTAACATGGTATATCATCTATACCATGTGGCTTTGTTTTAACATGGTGCATCTATACCAGTGGCTCTGTTTTAACATGGTACATCTATACCGTGTGGCTCTGTTTTAACATGGTACATCTATACCATGTGGCTCTGTTTTAACATGGTATATCTATACCAGTGGCTCTATTTTAACATGGTTTATCATCTATACCATGTGGCTCTGTTTTAACATGGTACATCTATACCATGTGCCTCTGTTTTAACATGGTACATCTATACCATGTGGCTCTGTTTTAACATGGTACATCTATACCATGTGGCTCTGGTTTAACATGGTACATCTATACCATGTGGCTCTGGTTTAACATGGTACATCTATACCATGTGGCTCTGTTTTAACATGGTATATCTATACCATGTGGCTCTGTTTTAACATGGTACATCAATACCAGTGGCTCTGTTTTAACATGGTACATCTGTACCATGTGGCTCTGGTTTAACATGGTACATCTATACCATGTGGCTCTGGTTTAACATGGTACATCTATACCATGTGGCTCTGTTTTAACATGGTATATCTATACCATGTGGCTCTGTTTTAACATGGTATATCTATACCAGGTGGCTCTGTTTTAACATGGTACATCAATACCAGTGGCTCTGTTTTAACATGGTACATCTATACCATGTGGCTCTGTTTTAACATGGTATATCTATACCAGTGGCTCTGTTTTAACATGGTACATCTGTACCATGTGGCTCTGGTTTAACATGATACATCTATACCAGTGGCTCTGTTTTAACATGGTACATCTGTACCAGTGGCTCTGTTTTAACATGGTACATCTATACCAGTGGCTCTGTTTTAACATGGTACATCTATACCAGTGGCTCTGTTTTAACATGATACATCTATACCAGTGGCTCTGTTTTAACATGGTACATCTATACCATGTGGCTCTGGTTTAACATGGTACATCTATACCATGTGGCTCTGTTTTAACATGGTATATCTATACCAGTGGCTCTGTTTTAACATGGTACATCTGTACCATGTGGCTCTGGTTTAACATGGTACATCTATACCATGTGGCTCTGTTTTAACATGGTATATCTATACCAGTGGCTCTGTTTTAACATGGTACATCTATACCATGTGGCTCTGTTTTAACATGGTATATCTATACCAGTGGCTCTGTTTTAACATGGTACATCTGTACCATGTGGCTCTGGTTTAACATGATACATCTATACCAGTGGCTCTGTTTTAACATGGTACACTGTACCATGTGGCTCTGGTTTAACATGGTACATCTATACCATGTGGCTCTGTTTTAACATGGTACATCTATATCAGTGGCTCTGGTTTAACATGGTACATCTATACCATGTGGCTCTGGTTTAACATGGTACATCTATACCACGTGGCTCTGGTTTAACATGGTACATCTATACCATGTGGCTCTGTTTTAACATGGTACATCTATACCAGTGGCTCTGTTTTAACATGGTACATCTGTACCATGTGGCTCTGTTTTAACATGATACATCTATACCATGTGGCTCTGGTTTAACATGGTATATCTATACCATGTGGCTCTGTTTTAACATGGTACATCTATACTATGTGGCTCTGTTTTAACATGATACATCTATACCATGTGGCTCTGCTTTAACATGATACATCTATACCATGTGGCTCTGGTTTTAACATGGTACAACTATACCATGTGGCTCTGTTTTAACATGGTACATCTATACTATGTGGCTCTGGTTTAACATGGTATATTATCTGTACCATGTGACTCTGTTTTAACTACAACTACAACTACAAATAGTTTATTTGCATTAAAATTTAAAATTCTTACAGCAAAAACATGATATAACCAGGTGGCTCTGTTTTAACATTGTACATTTATACTATGTGGCTCTGTTTTAACATGGTAAGTCTATACCACGTGGCTCCATTTTAACATGGTACATCTGTACCGTGTGGCTCTGTTTTAACTTGGCTCATCTATGCCATATGGCTTTTGAAAATAGTGTACTTAAATCTATACATAATAAATCATGAAGAACCTGAAAATAACTGGGATAAACTTAACCAAACATTTGTGTATTTCAATATCAGAATAAAAGCCTTTTGTTGTTACTTTTTCCACTTTCGATTTGAAAAAAAAAATAGGTTGGACAGCTGCTCACAAAAAACGACCTGGAAGATTTGTTAGAAAATGATCATAAACAGTCAGCTTGACAAGTGGTTACTTACATCTCAAAGGACAGTAATCTTTACATGTAAACTTATTCTCTTAATTAATAATAATTGGAAAATAATGATAATATGATGAGAAAACTGTGATTCCCAGAAGTACTAAATTCTCTGAACAATACCAAATGCAAGCCATTTATATTAAGGGATATCCAAGTCATCACCAAACATGTTAACCTCAATCTTTTGTCAAACAACAAATGAAATATAGGTTTTCATATTTGTTAGATTTTTTATATTATGATATTATAAACAGGATGCAAAAAGCTTTTATAAATGTCAATTTGCACAAAGTCTGTCTGCATGCAACCAAGCGAGAGGTTCCCTGTGAAGACTTTTAGATCAATACATTATTTAACAAAGTTGCCTTGAGACATTTTATGTGTCATATAATATTTGGTTTTGACTATATTTACAGTGTGTTCGACAGTACAACTATCCAGTTTACAGGAACTTTCTGTGCAAGCCAGAAGGAGATGCTGGAAATCGTACAAAACCATGGTTCTTATCCACGTATGTTGTTCTATACATACATGTTTTTCACAAAATTAAAATGAATATATGCATTGTATTCTAGAGCTAACTTCTGTTCTCTAAATGAATGTTAAGGATCTGTTTCTCAGAATTTTCATCAGCAGGAAGTCTTAAAAACATATTCTTAAAAAAGACTGTCAGACTGCACTTTCTTAACTCTTTTCATTTTTAATTTTATGTAAAAAGGTACCACTGCTATGGCAATAAAAAAAGCCACCTTAAGATAAACTTAATTATCTCTTCTCTTTAAAATGTGATAAAAACACAGAGCCAAGATTAATGTCCATAATAAAATAACTCCTTTCTGATAAGTAACAGCATTGATCAATTGTGAGGATGTGCCATTGTGGGGGTGTCTAACTAGAACTGTTGAAGACACCTATATAGAAACACAAAAGGTCAGCTGACGTCCTCACATTTAACTGGAACTCAGCCCAATATGCTGACACAGGTCAGCTGACCTCCTCACATTAAACTGAAACTCAGCCCCATATGCTGACACAGGTCAGCTGACCTCACATTTAACTGGAACTCAGCCCCATATGCTGACACAGGTCAGCTGACCTCACATTTAACTGGAACTCAGCCCCATATGCTGACACAGGTCAGCTGACCTCACATTTAACTGGAACTCAGCCCCATATGCTGACACAGGTCAGCTGACCCCCTCACATTAAACTGGAACTCAGCCCCATATGCTGACACAGGTCAGCTGACCCCCTCACATTAAACTGGAACTCAGCCCTATATGCTGACACAGGTCAGCTGACCTCACATTTAACTGGAACTCAGCCCCATATGCTGACACAGGTCAGCTGACACCCTCACATTTAACTGGAACTCAGCCCTATATGCTGACACAGGTCAGCTGACCTCCTCACATTTAACTGAAAACTCAGCCCCATATGCTGACACAGGTCAGCTGACCTCCTCACATTTAACTGGAACTCAGCTCCATATGCTGACACAGGTCACCTGACACCCTCACATTTAACTGTAACTCAGCCCCATATGCTGACACAGGTCAGCTGACCTCACATTTAACTGGAACTCAGCCCCATATGCTGACACAGGTCACCTGACACCCTCACATTTAACTGTAACTCAGCCCCATATGCTGACACAGGTCAGCTGACCTCACATTTAACTGGAACT
This sequence comes from Sinonovacula constricta, assembly GCA_007844125.1. Classification (NCBI taxonomy): domain Eukaryota; kingdom Metazoa; phylum Mollusca; class Bivalvia; order Cardiida; family Solecurtidae; genus Sinonovacula; species Sinonovacula constricta. Next base: position 21,043,760 of record CM017567.1, read on the forward strand.
CAGCCCCATATGCTGACACAGGTCAGCTGACCTCCTCACATTTAACTGGAACTCAGCCCCATATGTTGACACAGGTCAGCTGACCCCCTCACATTAAACTGGAACTCAGCCCCATATGTTGACACAGGTCAGCTGACCCCCTCACATTTAACTGGAACTCAGCCCTATATGCTGACACAGGTCAGCTGACCTCACATTTAACTGGAACTCAGCCCCATATGCTGACACAGGTCAGCTGACCCCCTCACATTTAACTGGAACTCAGCCCCATTAGCTGACCCAGGTCAGCTGACCTCACATTTAACTTGAACTCAGCCCCATATGCTGACACAGGTCAGCTGACCCCCTCACATTTAACTGGAACTCAGCCCCATATGCTGACACAGGTCAGCTGACCTCACATTTAACTGGAACTCAGCCCCATATGCTGACACAGGTCAGCTGACCTCACATTTAACTGGAACTCAGCCCAATATGCTGACACAGGTCAGCTGACCCCTTCACATTTAACTGGAACTCAGCCCCATATGCTGACACAGGTCAGCTGACCTCCTCACATTTAACTGGAACTCAGCCCTATATGCTGACACAGGTCAGCTGACCTCCTCACATTTAACTGAAAACTCAGCCCAATATGCTGACACAGGTCAGCTGACCCCCTCACATTTAACTGGAACTCAGCCCCATATGCTGACACAGGTCAGCTGACCTCCTCACATTTAACTGGAACTCAGCCCCATATGCTGACACAGGTCAGCTGACCCCCTCACATTAAACTGGAACTCAGCCCCATATGCTGACACAGGTCAGCTGACCTCACATTTAACTGGAACTCAGCCCCATATGCTGACACAGGTCAGTTGACCTCACATTTAACTGGAACTCAGCCCCATATGCTGACACAGGTCAGCTGACCTCCTCACATTTAACTGGAACTCAGCCCCATATGTTGACACAGGTCAGCTGACGCCCTCACATTAAACTGGAACTCAGCCCCATATGTTGACACAGGTCAGCTGACCCTCTCACAAATAATTGGAACTCAGCTCCATATGCTGACCCAGGTCAGCTTGCCTCATATAAAACTGGGACTGTACACCATGTGCTAAGGTTCTCACAGGTTTCTGTATTCTGCAACTTTTTAGCTCACCTGAGCACAACGTGCGTTATCCGTCGTCATCATTTCAGCTTGTGAACATGCTAGAGGCCACAGTTTTTATCCAATCTTCATCAAACTCGGGCAGAATGTTTGTCTGCAGGAAATCTTGGAAACTTGTGAACGCACTAGAGTCACGTGGGGTCAATAAGTAGGTCACTATGTCAAAGTCCACATTTATAGCCCAATCTTCACCAAACTTGGTCAGAATGTTTTTCTGCCTGAAATCTTGGATGATTATATTATTGGGTCACATGGGGTCAAAAATTAGGTCACTAGGTCACATTTTAGAAAAACCTTGTAAAAACACTTAGAGGCCACATTGATGGCCCAATCTTCACCAAACTTGGCCAGACTGTTTGCCAGTATGAAATCTTACATATGTTTTGAAGTGGGTCATGTGAATTCAGTAGGTTAGTAGATAAAATTCTAGAGTAGTTTATCAACCCAGTGGCCACACTAATGGCTCAATCTTCACCAAATATTTCTAAAGTAAATAACTCTTAATTACTTGGTGCCAGCTATGAGCCTACTAAAAGCCTGTGTCCTCAGATGAGGGATTAAGGGCCATCATGGTCTCTTGTTTTATTTAGATATTTCCTTGCAGCATCAAAAGTGGTTTTCTCCATACTGGTAGCCTCGGAGACTGAGTTCAAAACCCAAACCAACAAAGTGCAGACAGCCATAAAGAAAATGGTATGTATCAAAACTACTTAAAATCCATCTAAGTAATGTTATAATAAGATCTTGATGATATTGAGAGATAGTTGAGTTTATAGGGGGTAAATGTTGAGACTTTTAACTGGGAACAAATTGACAGTAAAGTGTAGCTTTGTGTGGGAAAATGTCTTTTGCAATATTCATGTGAGATATTGATGAAGTAATTGTGCATGTTTCAGTTGTGTTCCACTTGTTATCTCTTTTTATTGGTTTAGATAGTCCAGAGTTAAGTTTGAAATCATGTTTAATTATGTTTATTGAAAGTAAGTCATACACAGAAGAAAATAGTGAAGATATCTACTTAAAATGGCTTGTTGGGATGGTCAGTGATGTCTAGAAGTTGAACTCATTTAATATTTTAAGAAAATATTTTTAATTAGTTCTTACGTTTTGTGACCATGTTTGTCTGAAGATAACTTTTATCTATTGTTGCCAATCATTTTGAAACATTGTACAATCAAGAAAATGTAAAATTATGCACTCTTATACTGTTTAACAGAGTCATTTAGACTAGTTAATTTAGACTAGTTTATTAAAAATGCATTGCTCTCTCTGACTTTATTTTTATTTGGTTGTTACACACAAAGTTCATTGTTTTATTGCTTTCAATGTTGTAGGATAATACAACAACACATGTAATTAAATTTGTTAAATCTGTAAGACTTCCAAAACATTTTTATTAAATGCTGAAAATTAATAATAAAAAGTATACTTTCAATCCAGGAATTAGAGTATATAAGTATAATAATCTATATTAACTTCTTAGTTACCTGTGTTTTCTTTGCTTACCTGTAAGTGTTATCCGTTGCTGAAATTACAGTCAGAGAGTACAGTTGTTGTCTTTTTTCATTACTTAGGTCTGCTTCAGGAGTCAATCTACCTTCATTTTCAGCTTTCAACTGCCATTGAAGTAGCTCTATTTTGTGACACCACTATTGCATTTGAGGCCTTCGACAGTTACTTTTTTATTATTTCTCCAATTGACTCATGAATATACAAATGTTTTATTAAGATGTTCATATAGATGGGATTACTTAGATTTCTTTGATTGTTATATAGTTATTGCCCTTCTTGTCTTGTGGACAGCTCTTTCTTTGTTATTCATAAAAAATCTTCATGGTTAATTGATGTGTACTTGTATTTATGCATAAAGGTGAGATAATTTTCATGACCCTTTGTAATTTCTCCTAGCAAACTGTTGTGGGGATAATTCCTATTTTGTTTCTTTGACAAATTTCTTTTGACATTCCATGGATGGCGGGTATTTGTTGTGTTGTGCTTAAAGGTGAAATAACACCAATTGAACTTTTTTTTATGCACATAGCATTTAGCACTATTTGTCTATCAGTATGCACATAAGCATTTACATCCATCCATCCCATTTTCATGTCTCAGTTATAACTTTCATATTGTTTGGAGTACACCAATCAAACTTCATTATTTTACAGATATTCACTTGAAAGAACATTTACAACAAGAACCATTTAGGTCAAGTTTATAATAAAGGTCATTTATAAGGAATTCTCCAATTCTTATGAATTTACACAGGTTACCAGTAAGTAGTTGATTCAGCTACAAGGTTCTGGTGCACACTTACTGTGCGATCAATGGTACTGCACCAGCCTACATATCAGATATGATCAATATCCATCAACCGAGCAGACCTCTTCGCTCCGGTGATCAATGACTCCTGCTCACACCTAGGACCAAGTCGCGCCTCTATGAGCTGCTGCCCAGAGGCTATGGAACAGCCTTCCTGTTAACCTCAAGGCCCTTTTAACACTTACAATCCTTAAATGGGCTCTGAAAACACACCTTTTTATTAATGCTCACTTTCACTAATTTCTTTTATATTCTCATCTAAATGTGTCATCTATCATTGCCAATTGCTACTTATGTTTTATTTCTTTGCAGTGTGTTTAGTTACAATTGTATATTTTGTTAAGTGCCTTTGAGTGCTCCTGTGATAAAGGCACCTTAATATATGGTAATAATAATAATAAGACATAAATTTAAAGGTGCATAGCACATAACATGTATGAATGCAACCTACAGCATCAAGGACATATTTGAGGTCATTATTAATACTTAATTTATTTAAGTAATTTAACCAGAATCAACCATTATACAGACATATACAGGATGGTATTTTGTGCAAAACATTAACAAGTGCAACCCTTAAGGTCAGGTCATATTGGAGTTTAAGGTTACATTCTTTGAATATGTCATGCTAAAGGTCATTGCACATATGTCAATCCCAGTGACAGTTTTAGTTTCTGCAGTTACTGCCCTTTGTTGGTGCTGCTCTGGAGAGTGGTGCCTCTTATGGAATGCATTTTTTATGGAGACAATAGTGTTGTAGGCAATAGCAGGATATCTTAGCTGCTGTGAGACCTTTTTCAGAGAAAAGAACCTAGTATACTGCTTTAAACAGTGTACTTTGCAACAATAAAGTGACACTTGCAATTATAAAAAAGGAAGAAGGCATTATTAGGAATTTGCACCTGTTTGGTGAGGTCTTGTTCAACAAAAGATTCAGAGTATGTTGATACTAACAATACAACTATTAACTATAGATGTAGCTGACAACAAGAAAGAAAGCAAAGTAGCAGATTATCTAGTTTCCATCAGAGTAATAGTTTATTACATTCACATATTCATGTATGTAATGAATGAACAGTGTAAGAGGGTGTTGACTTCCCAGGATAGGCATCTTCTTGTTTAAAATTTAAGCTCTTTGCAGTGCCTTGAATGTTTGGATGTTTTCTTGTTTACATATGTTATTACAAGTTCTGGTGCAGATTACTCCCTCATTGTTTCTCTATTTGTTATTATATTAACATACTCTTTTGTCTTGACCTTCAGACTTGTAATGCTCCATATTGAGATGTTCATTTTACCTTGATTCATGCAGGTTCCCATTGTTGCGGAGATGTACATCTATGACAGTATCTTGGCAGGCAAGATGCTTCCAAAAGATAAGTACCGCTTCAAGTGATGGTCCTTGAGAGGACTTTAGTTTTGAGATGCTGAGAGCTTCACCAGTCTTAATGGAGACATAAGATACAAAGGCAGCTGTGGAAGGTTACTGATATATATGCTATCGCTTGCATTTTGTAAAATTTACTTAAAATAAATTTTAATTTTAACATGTTCCAAAGAGAAATGCAACACAGAAACTGATACAAACACACACTACATGGTAGCAAAGATGTGTAAGAGATATATTCAAGTAACTTGAAGTCATCTTTAATAAATGTTTTGATAAAGATGTTAAACATTTAAGTCATTAAAAAAGGACTTCATCACATCATAATCAAAATATCCTTGTTAGTTGATGCACATGCAGAATTGATCTTTTTGAGAAAAAAACAGTACAGAGAACCTGCGCTAACTCACTTTGGAATACATCATCGGTTTGTTCTCACCAAAATGCTACTTTTGTTATAGAAGAGGATAATTTATAGATTTATAGTCTAGATTCTATTTCATTATCATGTTTGATTTACTGTTACTGCTTTTTTATTTTGTTTCATTTGCAATTTAAAATTAAGAGTACTATTCAAGATTTTTTTCCATTACATATTTAAAATTACAGGTACTCTCCTAGAGTTACCATTGATATTCTTCATTTTGTTTTCATTCACATTTTACAGTTCTTTATTTTAATACACATCCTAGAATTGCTGATACTATTCTAGTTTTGTTTTTATTCATATCTTGTATCAAAATGATTTTGTTTTTAGTCTAAAAAAATGTGTATTTAAACGAGCAAATTTTACACTCATACTTATATAACAAGTACATTTCATATTAAACTGATTGTCATTATATGCACATGTATAGCATACCATACTTCCAATAAAATACCTGTTCCAAAATGCCAAATTATATTGTTCACCAGCATTCTTACCTTGGTATGGTTGTTATTGTAGTGAGACATTTAAATGATTTAATTTGTGTATTATTGTTATAATTGTTTTTAAAAAAAAATGAATTAAGAATGCAATTATCATAATATGTTTCTAGTACCTGCTGGATTTTGTACTGACACACCAAGACTGCAGGCTTCTAGGTTTTTACAAACAAGTCGACCAGTTTACTGTGGACCCATGATAATTAAGACATTTATTATTTTCTGCCAATGTAAATGGTTTTATTTAGCTCTTGTGAACTATTTATCATGTTAACTTTATCTGTTTCCTATCACCTAGCCTACTAGTAAGCTGTAATGTTAAAAGTACAGTTTATGGTGTGTAGTGATGTTAAAGATCTGTAAATCTGACAATGTTACTTTCTTTGAAACTTTTCATACATTTACACTTTTTTAAACTACCATTTATTTTACACTGTTAATTGAAATTAAGTCAGTCGTTTTCTGCTTATTGACTATATACTTTATATTTACTTTATACTTGTATCAAGGATACAATAGTCCATTTTATTCTTGTATTGTATCAGATTTACTTTTATTATTTGTAGTGTAATATGTATGATTTCTTACAGGTGTGCAATAGAAATATGATTTTAGTTTTTTGTTTACATTGTTGTAGATATTATATGTGTCTATAGTTGTTAGTGAGACTTTAACAGTACATGTAACTATAATAAAGTGTTATTTTAAATTTGCCCACTTACTAGTGAACAAGATTATATAGACTTTTTTAACAAGGATATTTGTCTTCATTTCATGGGTATATATTTATAAACAGTCCAAGTTTGGTTTTTCAATCTTCATGTAAGTATTTGTAAAGGTGTATACATGTGTTTTATGTTAAGAAAGTTTCAATTAACATTTTGTTCAGGAGATGATTTCATTCAGTATTACTCATCATTATTTAGCAAGGTTAATATGTTTTATAAGTAGCTATATAGAGTCGACTTGTATTTTGTCCTTCTGTACTGTAATACATTGAAAAGATGCAAAGTTGCCCATTTTATCCAGTTTTTCACCATTAAAACTTCGATTTTAGCATCATTACAATAGTTAACTTTTAACTTTGTAAGCTACACTCGTTACTCTGTCAACGTCAGATTTTATATACGATCATTGTTACAAGTTTATGTTTAGGTATCATTCAAGATAAAACAAACGTTTAATACTAAACAATGACTCGGGGTTAATTAAAAGGATGTGGCGCTTCATCGAGGATACTCTGCATCTGCAATTACATTAGTATGCGTATGTACATGTAAGTGTAGCTTAGATCGCATTTGAAAATATTGTGACAATGAATTATATAGTGTTTGAAAAATAAAGTATTTCACTTAATTTCTCTGTTTATTTTTCGTTTTCATTTAGATGTACAAATGCGGTCATCATTTCACGATATACTTGTCTAATATTTAAAAAACACCATCTTGTATTGATGACTTCTTGAAACCTCCGTATTTACTGTAAAATGCACGCAGGTACATCGCGTTATTTGACCATTTTGAGTTTGACCATGTTGTCAAGCGATTCTACAAAAGAAAGGGGAAGATTGGTGAGTTCATGGACAATGTGTTGTCATCTAAATGATTGTGTTCTGTAAATGTTGACAAGTAAGGAAAAATATTGGTTGTACCGTGAATGGAACTGCATTCGAAAATAAAATACTATTACAAATATTTAACTTTTTTTCTAACAAATCTCTAATTCCTGTCAGTAATAAAAAATCCTGGTCCCGTTTATTTGTAATTGAAATGTTTAAAGCAGGCTTATTAATCAGTATGGACATAGTTGGTCGCTTTTTAAAAGCTTAACAGGAATGTCACGGTGTATATAATATAGGAAAGTGAGAAAAAGAATCAGTCATATGATGTAAGATCGATTGATCCGAACCATCGCCAAGGCTCCTTTCCGTCAAAATCGTTCATCCTCGGGCTGGGATCTTCCGATCTCACATCCACTCCTTTGATTGATTCTATTAATCGGTCCTTAAGAAAAACTGTGTCGAATTTTGCTTAGGCAGTAAATGGAAACAGTTTTTATATTTATCTAATAGTAAACAGTATTCAAAAAGCATCGATATTCTTTAAATCAAGCACTTTCATAACTGCATATAGATGCATCTGTCTTCATAAAATCATTCCCAGTCAGACTAAGAAAGACACATTTCAAATTGATATTGGCCTCAAAGAATTAAACTAACACCGCATACATATAGCTCAGACATCCATTGACAATGTATAGCCAGATTTTTATTTACAGGGGCGTAGCAAGGAATAATAGGATGCTTAAGCATGACCGCTATCGGGGTCCAAGGACATGTTTCCCCAGAAAATTGTGTGTTTCTAGATTGTACATGGTGGCTTCTTAGGATGATCCGGTATTAAGATATAACTAGAATTAAAATAAAATAATGTATTATAGGCATCACAATATTAAACAAGAATCGTATTTAATCATGACATACTCCTTTATTTTCAATCGAAAAGCTTTTCAAACACAAACATCAGTTTTCGGGTTATGACAATTTATGTAAAAAAAATCCAGGGCTTTTTTTTTCTTTTTATTTATACAAAAAATTAATAATTTGTTTTTGTACGGACATATTTTTATCCCCGTGTCTTCAAGCAAAATGCCATGATATGGAGAATACAAAGACTGCATATAAACCAGTATGCGAATTGCAACAGACAAATGGTTCAAGTGGAATACGTCAAATTGATATAAAGCAAAAGAAAAACTAGGATCATTTAAGACAGTAAGTCCCACGACTAAACATAATTATGTCAGTGAATCTGACGTAGCGACAGAAACTCATTCTAACAACAAAGTTAATTGTTTTGTCTGTCAATATAATGCAGTAACTTTTGTCTATTTAATAAAACATGAAAAGTAAATAGGTAAACAAGGAAGAAAATGCAATTCTGATCCTATCCCTCCACTCGAAGGTCTGATCGTCCCTAGGGCAGAATCATCTGAATGAGAAATTTGATATAAAAATGATTAAAACTTGTCCAATATAAAAAAGAAGCCCTACAGAAAAGTTGCTAAATGGATTTAGCATTTTTACAAATATGTTAATTGTGCTAAAAGGGATCCCAGTTGATCGCAATAAATATACACTTTACCCCTACTATAGTAAGATTGCAGATTGAATCGCTTTGTGGCTTTATGTTTCCATCTTTTAAGAAAGATGTGTACGCATCTGCGTATTCTGGAACAGGCTGCTACACGCCTGGCTTATATTCTGTCCTGTAAGTTTTCGGAACTTTTCCCCTGAACATTGCAGCTATAAGACTTGGCCAGTCTAGCTTGTCGAAGGAAATGATGGACAACATCTGGTAACCAGCGAGTTCAAAGCTATACTGTTGTTGTCTTTTAATTAGCTACAAAATTTTGAACACCGTTTCATCGCTTTTGAATCGCATAAGACAGCACAATTATTTAAAAGACAACAAATACACTGTACTAATCTCATGAAATATTGGAATCCATTTTCATTGTGGTTTAACGCGTTGGTTTCGTTTGTTGTTTTTGTTGTTGTTTTTCGCAGATATCAAACCGTCAATATGACCAACTGTGACCTCTTTCCTAAACAATGGCAACCATGTAGCACTGATGGTGACGGTATTGAATACAAGTAGGGCAGTTAGGAAATCAAAACGAATAAGCATGAGTGCCTAATGATAAACAATTTATGATCGAGACTAATATGGTTTGCCTTAAATAATGAGTTTCAATAATGCTGTCTGTAATCACGTATACATTAACATCTTTAAGAGGCGTTATAGCAGCATAGAAGAATATAACCTTGTATGCCTGCATCATATCGGAAGGAAAATACAATAAAAGAAAACTAGTGTTTTAGTTTTGAATGACTATTTGTTCAACAGTTACATTTATATACACGTATTCACAATGGCAACACAAGCTAACTGGTGTCGTAAATAGCGGACATTTGTTCTGTACTTGTACATAAACCTAACTTCATGGGAAATACTATTTCTGTCCCACACCATCTCAGCCTGTTGTACAATTGTTTCTTGTTTATGATGCCGTCTTCCAGCCATTCTGCTTCTTTCTTATTTGGTCAAGAAAGTCTATTTCCGGTCGTAGCATTAGTAGACAATCTTTCATTGACACGACAAAAGAACCGCCCCACGGAGTTGCTTGAAAGTGAAGGGGACTTGCATCTTCCTTCTGAGAACAGTATTCTTTAATTTGTAAAAGAGTTTCTCGGAAAACCACCAGTTCATCTACAAAATCACTTCCTTGTTGCCTAATTTGTTTCCGTAATCGTTTGTAAAAGAAGCGATAGAGATCGTAGTCAAGTTTGGCATACCTCTTATGAAACCAACGGTCAAATGATGTTAGCTTCACTGCGCTAAGTCTTAATACATTTTGACTGAGGTATACCACATCTTTTGTTTCCCAATTAAGCAACCGTCTCATAAGCACAATGGATTCATCCAGTAACTCCGCAATGAGAACCAAGTTAAATTCGCGGTTTAGTTTATCCAGATATTTTGTTACTGATGAAGAATTGTAGTGATTGAATAGGGTGTGCGGCAACCCAAACTCTACGGCCATTCTATTGTTTGTCCAAGAATTACTTGGAGGTCCGTCGGGTTCATACTGCCATGGGTTGCGTAGAAACTCAGAAATCTCAATTACCTTGCCGCTGTTGTTGAAAATATAGTCCGGCTTCATGTAATTCACGATGGATGCAAATTGCTCAAGCGGGTTTCGCACAATGCCAATATAGACTGTATCATTTGGTAAAATTTTCTGGAAGGCATCTTTGTCATAAATCACGTGGTTGCATAAAATGTCGTATTTGCCATTCTGAGCTGGAGCGATATTTGCTTCGGTAAGAGACTCCGTCAGACTAATAATGTTCGGAAAGCGGAACAAGGGTTCGTTGGGTGGCAAAACAAAAGTTAGGTTATGCTTCCATCCAAAGCGAAGAAAAATATTTTGTACTGTTGTACTGGCTGCCTTGTGTACTTTCAAAAAGGCAATATGTTCCACCGGCTGTTTGGATCTATTCACGTTTTCTTTATCGTGATCAAGCTTTGCCATAAAAAGATCATCGTTATCAAGAAAAATTTGCTGAACATATTCTTTTAGGCTGTGGCTTTCCCTGCTCTCCAACGTGTGTATCGTTTGTAATATGAGGGCGGCAGTGTCCAGGTCCTGTAGGTTGTTGGTGGAAATGATCTCTCGCCGGCTGTTGATGTAACCAACCACCATCAGGAGCCACAAGCTAGTACCGACCAACCTAAAATGAAAATATAATGATATATATCAGAAGAGAAGGTGTTTCGTGTTTCTATCGAAGAAACACATTCGTCGGGGGAAAAACAAACATCATATATATCAGATGTCATCCTTTACTTCAGTTATTCCACAAAAGAACATATATCAGGTATTATAATTCACCAATTGTACATGTAAAACTATTCTTCTGTGTGTCTGTTTGTGGGCTGTTCCCAAAATAATCATTTATTATTTTTTAAATTTCAAACAGCACCTAAAAATAATCAGTTTTAGATAACTAGCTTTTACTGAAATGTGTCAAAAGTCCAGAGTAAACGTTTACACATGTCAACATCCAACACAACCGCTGGGCAGGCTAAACGGCACGCGGGCACGCACGCACGCGCGAATACACGCATGATGCCAAAAATAGTCACTCATGTGCTTAACCAGAGTGGTCACTTCAGATGATGTTTTCTTTTTAAATACATCGCCATACCAATTATGGAAATGATAGCGACCACAAGCTATTATGTGGAGGAAGACTTTTAGCAAATGTCTGAATCTAATCATCGGCACACTGCATGTCAACGGGACGACCTTTACACATTTAATACTTCGCCCCAAGCGGGACTCGAACCCACGCGGTGAGGGGCTAAGCAGTTAGATAAATTCTGCGACTAAACCTCTACGCCTCAAAGCTAAAGGTGCAGACTTGAGTAAGCAAAGTCGTTCGTTCGTTGTCAGTGATGCTAAAACATTAATACGCTCATATTCTTGGCCAGTGTTGCTAAAATAATAGCATGCTCATGTTCTTGGCCAGTGATGTTAAAACAATAGCATACACATGTTCTTGGCCAGTGATGCTAAACTAATAGCATGCTCATGTTCTTGGCCAGTGATGCTAAAACAATAGCATGCTCATGTTCTTGGCCAGTGATGCTAAAACAATAGCATACTCAAGTTCTTGACCAGTGATGCTAAAACAATAGCATGCTCATGTTCCCGACCAGTGATGCTAAACAATAGCATGCTCATGTTCTCGACCAGTGATGCTAAAACAATAGCATGCTCGTGTTCTCGGCCAGTGATGCTAAAACAATACCATACTCAAGTTCTTGATCAGTGATGCTAAAACAATAGCATGCTCATGTTCCCGACCAGTGATGCTAAACAATAGCATGCTCATGTTCTCGGCCAGTGATGCTAAAACAATAGCATGCTCATGTTCTCGCCCAGTGATGTTAAAACAATTGCATACTCATGTTCTCGCCCAGTGATGCTAAAACAATAGCATGCTCATGTTCTTGGCCAGTGATGCTAAAACAAGAGCATGCACATGTTCTCGGCCAGTGATGCTAAAACAATAGCATGCTCATGCAATATTAATATGCTCATATTTTTGGTCAGTGATACTAAAACAATAGCATGCTCACGTTCTCGGCCAATGATGCTAAAACAATAGCAAGCTCATGTTCTCGGCCAATGATGATTAAACAATAGCATGCTCATGTTCTCGGCAATTTACGCTTGATACGATCAATTTCTTGGCCAGTGTGCTGCTTAAACATTTATTCACTCGTGTGATGCTAAAACATTATGTGCTTCGCCAGAGATGATAAACCATTCATACTGTCACGCGCTTGGCTAGTGATGCTAACAAATAAATACACGCATGTGCTTGACTAGTGATACTAAAAATAAAATAAATACAGTTATGTGCTTGGCTAGTGATGCTATAACATTCATTCACTCAGATCATTGGCCTTTGATGCGTGAACATTCACTATCTCTGGCCGGTGGTGGTACAGCATTCATTCATTCGTGAGCGTGACAAGTGATGTTAAAACATCAATACACTCGAGTGCTTGACAAGTGATGTTAAAACATCAATACACTCGAGTATTTGACAAGTGATATTAAAACATCAATACACTCGAGTGTTTGACAAGTGATGTTAAAACATTAATGCATTCGTGAGCTTGACAAGTGATATTAAAACATCAATACACTCGAGTGTTTGACAAGTGATGTTAAAACATCAATGCATTCGTGAGCTTGACAAGTGATGTTAAAACATCAATACACTCGAATGTTTGACAAGAGATGTTAAAACATCAATACACTCGAGTGTTTGACAAGTGTTGTTAAAACATCAATACACTCGTGAGCTAGACAAGTGATGTTAAAACATCGATACACTCGTGAGCTTGACAAGTGATGTTAAAACATCAATACACTTGTGAGCTTGACAAGTGTTGTTAAAACATCAATACATTCGTGAGCTTGACAAGTGTTGTTAAAACATCAATACATTCGTGAGCTTGACAAGTGATGTTAAAACATCAATACACTCGAGTGTTTGACAAGTGATGTTAAAACATCAATACACTCGAGTATTTGACAAGTGATATTAAAACATCAATACACTCGAGTGTTTGACAAGTGATGTTAAAACATTAATGCATTCGTGAGCTTGACAAGTGATGTTAAAACATCAAAACACTCGAGTGTTTGACAAGAGATGTTAAAACATCAATACACTCGAGTGTTTGACAAGTGTTGTTAATACATCAATACACTCGTGAGCTTGACAAGGGCTGTTTAAACATCAATACATTCGTGAGCTTGACAAGTGACGTTAAAACATCAATACACTCGAGTGCTTGACAAGTGATGTTAAAACATCAATACACTCGTGAGCTTGACAAGTGATGTTAAAACATCAATACACTCGTGAGCTAGACAAGTGATGTTAAAACATCGATACACTCGTGAGCTAGACAAGTGATGTTAAAACATCAATACATTCGAGTGTTTGACAAGTGTTGTTAAAACATCAATACACTCGTGAGTTTGACAAGTGATGTTTAAACATCAATACACTCGTGAGCTTGACAAGTGATGTTAAAACATCAATACACTCGTGAGCTTGACAAGTGATGTTTAAACCTCAATACACTCGAGTGTTTGACAAGTGATGTTAAAACATCAATAAACTCGAGTGTTTGACAAGTGTTGTTAAAACATCAATGCACTCGAGTGTTTGACAAGTGATGTTAAAACATCAATACACTCGAGTGTTTAACAAGTGATGTTAAAACATCAATACACTCGTGAGCTTGACAAGTGATGTTAAAACGTCAATACACTCGTGAGCTTGACAAGTGATGTTAAAACATCAAAACATTCGTGAGCTTGACAAGTGATGTTTAAACATCAATACACTCGTGAGCTTGACAAGTGATGTTAAAACATCAATACACTCGTGAGCTTGACGAGTGACGTTAAAACATCAATACATTCGTGAGCTTGACAAGTGATGTTTAAATCTCAATACACTCGTGAGCTTGACAAGTGATATTTAAATCTCAATACACTCGTGAGCTTGACAAGTGATGTTAAAATATCAATACATTCGTGAGCTTGACAAGTGATGTTCAAACATCAATGCATTCGTGAGCTTGACAAGTGATGTTAAAACATCAATACACTCGTGAGCTTGACAAGTGATGTTTAAACATTAATACACTCGTGAGCTTGACAAGTGATGTTAAAACATCAATACACTCGAGTGTTTGACAAGTGATGTTAAAACATCAATACACTCGAGTGTTTGACAAGAGATGTTTAAACATCAATACAGTCGAGTGTTTGACAAGTGATGTTAAAACATCAATACACTCGTGAGCTTGACAAGTGATGTTAAAACATCAATACACTCGAGTGTTTGACAAGTGAAGTTAAAACATCAATACACTCGTGAGCTTGGCAAGTGATTTTTAAACATCAATACATTCGTCAGCTTGACAAGTGACGTTTAAACATCAATACACTCGTGAGCTTGACAAGTGATGTTAAAACATCAATACACTCGTGAGCTTGACAAGTGACGTTAAAACATCAATACATTCGTGAGCTTGACAAGTGATGTTTAAATCTCAATACACTCGTGAGCTTGACAAGTGATATTTAAATCTCAATACACTCGTGAGCTTGACAAGTGATGTTAAAATATCAATACATTCGTGAGCTTGACAAGTGATGTTCAAACATCAATGCATTCGTGAGCTTGACAAGTGATGTTAAAACATCAATACACTCGTGAGCTTGACAAGTGATGTTTAAACATTAATACACTCGTGAGCTTGACAAGTGATGTTAAAACATCAATACACTCGAGTGTTTGACAAGTGATGTTAAAACATCAATACACTCGAGTGTTTGACAAGAGATGTTTAAACATCAATACAGTCGAGTGTTTGACAAGTGATGTTAAAACATCAATACACTCGTGAGCTTGACAAGTGATGTTAAAACATCAATACACTCGAGTGTTTGACAAGTGAAGTTAAAACATCAATACACTCGTGAGCTTGGCAAGTGATTTTTAAACATCAATACATTCGTCAGCTTGACAAGTGATGTTAAAACATCAATAAAGTCGTGAACTTGACAAGTGAGGTTAAAACATAAATACACTCGAGTGTTTGACAAGTGGTATTAAAACATCAATACACTCGTGAGCTTGAAAAGTGTTGTTAAAACATCAATACACTCGTGAACTTGACAAGTGATGTTAAAACATCAATACACTCGAGTGCTTGAAAAGTGATGTTAAAACATCAATACACTCGAGTGCTTGACAAGTGATGTTAAAACATCAATACACTGGAGTGCTTGACAAGTGATGTTAAAACATCAATACACTCGAGTGCTTGAAAAATGATGTTAAAACATCAATACATTTGTGAGCTTGACAAGTGATGTTAAAACATCAATACACTCAAGTGCCTGACAAAGGACGTTAAAACATCAATACACTCGTGGGCTTGACAAGTGTTGTTAAAACATCAATACAGTCGTGAACTTGTCAAGTAATGTTAAAACATCAATACAATCGGGAGCTTGACAAATGATGTTAAAACATCAATACACTCAAGTGCCTGACAAAGGACGTTAAAACATCAATACACACGTGAGCTTGAAAAGTGTTGTTAAAACATCAATACACTCGTGAACTTGACAAGTGATGTTAAAACATCAATACACTCGAGTGCTTGAAAAGTGATGTTAAAACATCAATACACTCGAGTGCTTGACAAGTGATGTAAAACATCAATACATTGTGAGCTTGACAAGTGATGTTAAAACATCAATACACTCGAGTGCTTGAAAAATGATGTTAAAACATCAATACATTTGTGAGCTTGACAAGTGATGTTAAAACATCAATACACTCAAGTGCCTGACAAAGGACGTTAAAACATCAATACACTCGTGGGCTTGACAAGTGTTGTTAAAACATCAATACAGTCGTGAACTTGTCAAGTAATGTTAAAACATCAATACAATCGGGAGCTTGACAAATGATGTTAAAACATCAATACACTCAAGTGCCTGACAAAGGACGTTAAAACATCAATACACACGTGAGCTTGAAAAGTGTTGTTAAAACATCAATACACTCGTGAACTTGACAAGTGATGTTAAAACATCAATACACTCGAGTGCTTGAAAAGTGATGTTAAAACATCAATACACTCGAGTGCTTGACAAGTGATGTTAAAACATCAATACACTGGAGTGCTTGACAAGTGATGTTAAAACATCAATACTCTCGAGTGCTTGACAAGTGATGTTAAAACATCAATACACTCGAGTGCTTGACAAGTGATGTTAAAACAACAATACACTCGAGTGCTTGACAAGTGATGTTAAAACATCAATACACTTGAGTCCTTGACAAGTGATGTTAAAACATCAATACAGTCGTGAACTTGAGAAGTGATGTTAAAACATCAATACACTCGAGTGCTTGACAAGTGATGTTAAAACATCAATACACTTGAGTGCTTGACAAGTGATGTTAAACCATCAGTACACTCGAGTGCTTGACAAGTGATGTTAAAACATCAATACACTCGTGAGCTTGAAAAGTGATGTTTAAACATCAATACACTCGTGAGCTAGACAAGTGATGTTAAAACATCAATTCACTCGAGTGCTTGACAAATGATGTTGAAACATCAATACAGTCGAGTGCTTAACAAGTGATGTTAAAACATCAATACACTCGAGTGCTTGACAAGTGATGTAAAAACATCAATACACTCGAGAGCTTGACAAGTGATGTTACAACATCAAAACACTTGTGAGGGATGATAAAACATCAATTCATTTATGTGTTTGGCAAGTGATGTTAAAACATTAGTACTCTCGTGAGCTTGACAAGTGATGTTAAAACATCAATACACTCCTAAACTTGACAAGTGATGCTAAAATATCAATACACTCGTTAACTTGACAAGTGTTGCTCAAACATTCATTCACTCAAGTGTTTGACAAATGATGTTAAAACATCATATGCTAATTAATTCTTACCAGAGGAGGCCGGCAATCTGGAATATCCGGATTGGATGTATCATCTGAAAGAGAAGTGAAGTTAATCAATGCCCCAATAGTCGATATCCATATGTGTAGGTTGTGAATTACATGCCCCTTAAATAAAATCCTGGAAACACCTAACATTCATTCACAGACTGACTAGTAATATGAGATTCAACTGAATTTTTCTGACCGTAAGAAGAACCTCTCGAGCATTGTATTACAACAAGCAGATGTCTACTGCTTTTGGATTAAATCGTTTATATAATACTTTATGTTATTTGTTCAATCCCGTATGGGTGCAGAAAGCTACTTTCACTAGTAAGGAAAAATAATAATAACACTGTTTGAAAGAATATGGGTATTTATTGTAAAATACCATAACCTAATATTTTAAATATTATAGCAAAACGCTGCTCAAATACACGTATGCCAAATACACATATGTCATAAAAGAAAAATGCAAAATAATAATAATGCTGGGAACCAGACAGGGATGCGGAGGTAAGGGTGGAGGTGGTTGAATCATAAATTTAAAAATGGCTTCCAAAGGGCCGACGCTAAGAAGAATGGCGTCAAAATGATCCCATTGGATGACTGGATCAAGTGATCTGTAACTCGAATCTGATTTGACACACGAATCATGTGATCTGAGACCTCGATCTGATTGATTCCTACATAAACATAATGCACATGTAATATATACTTGACAAAGAGCACGATTTAAAATACATAAATTATTTTATGTTCATAAAATGTATATATTTGAAGCCATTTATTTAAAAAAATGTTAAACACCTATTAAAAATCTAGGAATTGCGATAAGTTGTATACACCATTAACATACTAGATTACAAATGTAAAAAAAAAAAAAAACTTCATCTAATATTGATATTTTCATAACAGATATAAATTTAGATTCCCCTCATTTAACAAAAGAGATGCTCCGTTTAAACATATATTTACACATCACTTACATGCACAACTAAAGACATTATTGCAGGTTGAACATCTGTCACACTGGCTACTGGTCTCAAGTACATCCAATTTTAGACGGTCACAACTTTAGATGCTAGTCCGACCAATCGTGATCTCACTTCCTTATCTGCTTTCCGTGGTGCCGTATTGCACAGGTAACGAAGCCCCCTCCCCCCCCCCCCCCCCCCCCCCCCCCCCCCCCCGACTCCACGCGTCCCGGACACACACACACCGACTCGTAAGTAAGCTAGAACATTAAAGGGTGTACAAGTATCAAACAAAAATATCTTTATACAAGAACTTTCTTTAAAAAGTTATACGGTGAGGCTTTAAAGCGTGATATGCGTGACGTGTGATTACACAAACATTAGCATATATTTTTATATAAAACGAGCTTGTTCGAACTGAGACACCAGAAATGTATGCGTTTTCTGACACTTTTTAATACAGCAAATTTAATCTGGGGATAGGGTATTTACTTGTTGCACGTTGTATATAACCCAGACATTAATTTGTGAATACATGTTTAGTTCAATATAAAAAGAAACATGTTAATCAGGACTAATTTAAACATTCTTCTTTAAAAAAAGACGAAGTTAAAGTCATACCAAGCTAGCTGCAAATAAAAGTTTTCAGTTTACACATAACATTAGCAGAGTTTTGAGGCAGTCATAGCCGATGAGTTCTGAATGCTGCTATTATACTAACCATGACGAAAAACGTAGCCTATAGTGGTCACGACCGACTTTATCACAAAGTGTTTGTACAGGTCCTTGGTTAAGTAATGAGTTTCTTGTTTAGATAAGCTTATTGATGCCGTAGGTAATTTCTACCAATGCAAGCCGCTTTAATGAGGCGAGATAACTACGCCAGAATATGTTTAAGTTCTTTTGTGTCTTAAGAAAAAAGAACAGGCTTTGTTTAATTTGATGTATTTTCATGGCAAGACGCCTTTGTAAAAATAGTACCCGCACACAACTGTTATTAATATTATGCCTGGGCATTGCATAAGGTTTGGCGCTTTCTGCCTTTACTTGTTAAATTGAAAAGATCTATATCATAGCTGACTGACAAGCTTGATGTGATCGTTTTTGGGGCGGGGTCGCTGAGTGAAGAAAAAGCTGAATTTCAGAGGCATGAAGGATTGACCCTGTATGACCATTACCACACGCGGCTAGTCTTCGTGCATGGGAAAAGACGTACAAGTACAGAATAAGTGTTTGTCGAAAGAGACTAGACGCATCTGTAGTGAACTTCAAATGTTAATATAAAAATTGAAATGTGTTTAAATTAGATGTTCACGAAAGTATATTGTTTAATGCAGATATTCATGATATGCATAATTAAGAAGGAACAACGCCGTACAAAAATATCAACCAGTCACTGGAGAAAAGAAGCTAAAGGAGGGAGCACAATTTTATTAAATCGATTATTAAAGTTGCGATATTCCACATGGGGCCTCACTGCCTTTTGCAGCTCTATAACAGGATATAACAGATATTTATGCCCTACTTACGTGCACAGCTGTCATCTTTGTTCCGAAATAGGTCAAATATCGTCAGCTAACGGTGTCTCTGTCTAAAATTACTGCACACGTTCGGAAAAGAATGGTGCAGTTTGGATTTAGATTCAGATTATAAGGTGGTACACGTGTATCTTGTGAGATTAGGTTATATAATTTTCCCCGTTATCTGGTCTGACGTCCATATCTCTGTTTAACAGAAATTCCCATCGTACTTATTTATAAATATGAAAAAATGCATTGCATGATTAATTTGTTCTGTCTGACAATTGAGAAAGTTTTCAAAATAGAGTTTTCTTTGACTTAAAGTTTTGGGTTTTGCAGAAACCATGCCCCAATTCCCGCAAAACAAGGGTCAGACATTGTTACATGAATTCGATACAGGAAAACTATCGGAGACCCAAGCGCGCAGTTGCCTGTACAAAGAATACACTGCTGCGTACGCATTGTTTCCAAAGAAAGAAAACCTCAAAAGATTAATTCTGCAGTAAAAAAAAAAACCCTACCCTTGTAGAGATAAGGTGTGTATTTATTGCGATCAACTAGTATTTCTTTTTGCATTATGTAAACCTATTTCACAGAGATATGTTTACTATTACATGTGTCCAGTGGTCAAGATAAACCCAAAGCATGTATTTACACCTAAATGTATTTAAAAGAAATTAAAATATTTGTTAAAAATAATTTTAATGAAGGGGTCTCAGGCCTCTAAATACGGGAAACCTCACCATTTGGCTTCTATAAGTTAACACTCCTCCAGTGGGAGCATGCTTCCAGGCCCCCTAACACTACTCGTACCTATGGTTCTCCTTAATTTGAAACATCCCCTATAATCTATAAAATGCAGGGAATCGCTCATTTATCTGCTACATTTTAAAAGTTGTATGGAGGAGCATGTCCCCAGACTTCCCCCCCCCCCCTAGACCGACTATCATTTCTTGTACTAGCTCAATTTGGACCCCCACTCCTGAAAAAATCGTGGATCCGCCCCTGTAGTCGCTACGTCATGGGCAATGACATTTTTTTAGTCACAGGACTTACTGACATAAACCCGAGAAACTATTCCTGACTAAAATATCATTTATTTAATTCGACTTATTCCACATTAATCATCTCTATATTGAGATTTCTCGGAGTTTAAATCTTTGTTTTCTCTGTATAATAATGTTTTGCTTGAAGACATCATGACACAGGTGCATGAAACATGTGATTTATTTCTTTTGAAAATAAATAGCGTAGATAAAACTTTACATTAATTGCCATAACCAGAAAACTGGTGGTTTTAGTAGCTTTCCTTAATGCAATTCTTCTTTTAATATTTCTAACTTCTGTCACATAACATTTAACTTAAATCTAATTCTATCTTAATACCGAAACCTCCCCAGAAGCCACAACATACGACCTAGAAACACAACGTGTTCTATTGTAGCTTGTCCCTGGACCCTCTTAGCGGCCGTGCGTACACTTTATATCGTGGTTAGCTACGCCCATGGATACCACATTTTGTATGCAACATTATTTTTACATTTTTTTTTTTCACTTTCCTTCCCGACAGGTAAAGGTGGTTAGAAGTTACCAGATAACTTTTTAGTATGAATTATTTATGATATTTTACATGTCCTCACTTCTTCCACATCATGATATCACAATCAAGGCAGCACTATATTAACACGTTATGTGGAAATGAGCGGATTAATAAAATATTATCAAATTTGTAATAATTGGTCTTGTGAAACCTTTTATTTTTCACGTAAACTTGAAAACTTTTCTTAATAATAATAAAACTTCTTGAGATAGCTTGCAACTTAGATACCAGGTATGTTAACACCTATGTTGTTGCGATATAAAACACTTATACGACAGAAAATCCGCGAAGAACATTTAGCGAATTCGCTGTGTTATTTGATTTGCAAAACTTATTGTCAGTAATTTTCAAAACTTTAACTTTCAGAACTCCCACCTTTAATTACTGGTATTTATGACCAATATCAGTGCTATGCGCGGAAGCTTGTTTAATATCCGGTTTTCCTAAAGTGCATTTTTGCTTCGGTTTGTGCATTTGATAATCCTTCCTCAACAGAATAATGTCCACATCATAATACATTCAGTTGATAAATGGATACTTATTACACTGTATTCAAGAAGATACCATTGAAGACCGTACTGAGGCTACAAAATTACAAATAGATAAACCGTCTTTAACAAGTAAATATACAGAATTTAAGTGCAATAAGTTTTACCGTATGTCCAGTTATCTTTATCGATGAAAGGTTGTCGGAGTAATTAAGTTGCAAACTGCATAATTAGCAGTTGTTTGTGAATTTTTTGCTGGGGTAATTAGTTGAAATGAAAGCTCACGTTAATACCGTGGGCCTCCTATATCACAAAACCATGAATTCTCAAGCAGAACATCAAAAGGGAACTCTGCCTAGCCGTACAGTTTACGGCGACAGTGCTTTTATCATTCTTGAAAAAAAGAATTCCCATACTCCTCCGCAAACAATCGTGTTTACTAACGTTGTTTGTATTATTATGTATTTTGTTTAATAGCTAATTCTCGCATCTCGATAACATACGTCAGAGTTTAAAGTACGTTCGGCCTTACGAAAACATCGATTACACCATGGACGTGAAGGATCGACAGTTACAAGCTTTTCCCTTAATGTCACCTTAAAAGGGAAATATTCTTCTCCTCCTCTTCACCTCATACTTCTATCCATCATCAGCAGCAGCAACATTTTTCCAGCAGGCTCTGTCAATTCAATCCGTTTTGAAAAACACCTTTTACAAATGCCTTTCTAAATGCAATATAGAATATTGACGTCACTTACGGTTTTTTTTCTATTTTTAATTTTATGTTCCAGTAGAAGATGTAGATGTAGATGTAGTAGAAAATAGAAACAAATGGTATGTCATTTATAAAAACTTGTCATATGTTTTCTGAAACGTTATAATGTGAAGCAATTAAATTACAGCACTTAAAAGTACTCATTCCAAATTAAAAAGAAGTAGCGTCTTGTTCTTGTTAAAGGCATGTATCATGGACTTTTTAATGCTTAATATGTTAACATTCACTTCTGGCATTATTCAGTCATAATAAATCGCATTTGCGCGTCCCATACCCGTTTATATTTAGCAAGACTATCCAATATTCACAATAGACAGCTTTGGAAAACTTTCTATGCTTCGACCGACGTGTAAAGATCAGTAAAACATCGACTAACGGTACGCTTTCAACAGGGATACAGCATTTTAATTTGGTGAATGGTTTAGACAATTTGTGGACGTTCACTCGGCGGCGGTCCGTCGGAATTTGCAGCGGAAACAAATGAAGAATGGTGTTTTGTGTTGATACACTTTTTATCGTTTCACATACATTGTATTCAACAACTCAACGAAAGTATGGCGAGATAACGTCCGTTTTCTAGATATATATTATTGAAGACCTATTTAAATGGCTTCTTAAATTCTCTTCCGCCATAGTTTGTAAGGCCAGCTGACAGGTCGCTGCATTTTCTCATTATACCATTACCGTCCTTTTGAAAAAAATAATCGATCTTCATTAAAAAATGTTATCTTTGTTACACAACCAGTAGTCTTACTGACAGACTTAATGCCGTCGTTTCAAAATTAATACAGATCCGAGGAGTTAAATAAGGGCTTCTGACCTTAGATTTGGAAGACGTTTGTCTGGAAGGTCGCAGCACACATTGCGTATTCAATGATATGACCAAACATTTCCGTGTTTGACAATCTTACCTATGATTTTCCAGTATGGTGTTCTCACACAGCCTAGTCTGTATGTTCGACTGTAACATCAGAGTAGGCAACGAAAGATTTCACTTGCTAAATGCTCTTTATTCTTTTAATGGGGCATTTGACATAAAACATAAGTGTGTGTTTAATATTTCTACATTTCCTCTATAATATATATACTGAAGAAAAAAAGTTTAGCAAGTTTTTTACGTGTTTGGTTGTCGTGTATAAATCGATGTGACTTAAACGTTTCCGTATTGACCAACTGTGCCCATCCATTGACAACATGATTTCCCCCTTTTTTAAAACTACACCATTATGTAAGCGTGCAACATAACTTTCACGAAAATCCCGTGCATTATGTGCACAGCAAAACGGACGATTCTCCGCGGATTACAAGGTTCCCTAGGAGCCAATCCTCTCTGAACTTGCTAAACTTTTTTCAATCAGTATATGTATGCGAACCGTCGGATAGATACCACCTTTAATCCATACTAGGGATGGATCCAGGGTGGGGGATGCATGTCCCCTCCAACCAGGTAAAAAAGTGGTGTTGTGAAAACACATACATAGAAGCTTAAAATACTAATCTTTAAATGTAAATTTTGTCTGTTGACTGCTGAGGTCGAAGTTAGTGTCCCATACTGTGTATATACATGTTTATTTAGTATTTACTGCGGTAAGTATTTACCAGGTATAAATATACGTGTACCATGCATAAGTATACGTACACCATGCATAAGTATCCGTGTACCAAATATAAATAAGTATGCATTTACCAGGTATAAATATACGTGTACCGTGCATAAATATACGTGTACCAAGTATAAATGCACGTGTACCGTGCGTGCGTATACGTGTACCAAGTATATACATGTGTACCGTGCGTACGTATACGTGTACCAAGAATAAATACACGTGTACCGAGCATACGTATACGTGTACCAAGTAAAAACATGCATGTACCGTGCGTACGTATACGTGTACCAAGTATAAATACACGTGAACCGTGCATAAGTAAACTTGTACCAAGTATAAATACACATGTACCGCGCATACGTATATGTGTACCAAGTATAAATATACGTGTAGCGTGCATAAGTTAACGTTCAACGCGATTTTATCATTGCATAAGTGTTTATAGCCTTTTTGCCAGCTAAATGTGTTTATTGTTTTTTCGCGATAAACATCACACCGACAGATATA
Source organism: Sinonovacula constricta (assembly GCA_007844125.1). Lineage (NCBI taxonomy): Eukaryota > Metazoa > Mollusca > Bivalvia > Cardiida > Solecurtidae > Sinonovacula > Sinonovacula constricta. The sequence goes on from CM017567.1 coordinate 21,068,675, forward strand.
TATATATATATTCTGTAAACAAGATTTTCTGGCTTGTGTTTGTGTATTTTTGTAAGACATTGGCATTTTACCATGTTTATAGTAATAGTTAAATTAGTTAGACTAATCTTTAATGTTTTTAGATTCACATGTTATATCTCACTATAGTAGTTCTGTATCAATAGAGGCAACTCTATGTCTGTTTTCATAAAATGTAGGATTTGTCTCCCCTGGTCCTGAGCAAAATTAAGTTGTTTTTTTACACAATATATTGTAAGACACTGTTCTGTATTTTCAGCCACTTACCGACTCCACTATCCGTAATCTTTCTGTCAAGCCAAGGACAGAACAGATGCTTTTTCGTTGGCAATGAGAACTGACACTCAGCAGATACTTGCATGTTTATTTATATTTGTACATGCTATAAATGTTAATTTTAATACAGGACGTAAAAGGAAAATGATACCAAATCGTTCAAATACAAAAAATCGTTGTAATAATAAATTACATCCATTAACAGAGAAATATTGTAAATATTTACTAAGCACATCTTGTCGCCACCACTGAATTATCAGTTTTCATTAACATTTTATCAGTAATATGATCACGTAAAATTACAAACAGTTCTCCTGAAACCAAATAGTAATATCTTAACAATATATTTGACGTGTTGATGCTTAATATAGCTCCAATAGTAATATCTTAACAATATGTTTGACGTGTTAATTGAAAGACTGTCGTAAATACATGCGTCGCGGTTAGAGTTTGAACCCACGACCTTCCGCAACTGATTACTATATTTGATGGACTGAGCGATGTTAGGCAAGAGAGGAAATTAAAATGAACGGATATTTCTGTCTTTAGAAAGTGAACAATTAAATGATGGCGCTGAATAAAATATAGTAAGGGGCAATACAAGCCGAACGTCGTACAAATATGGCCGTACAATCTTCCTGAAAAAAATTTTTTTTAAGTCTGCAACTAATTAGTAAAGAATGCCACAATTACATTCCAACCGAATTGCGTAGAAACGAAGTCCACAAGACGGTTCTTTGGCACGGACCTATACTAATTCAGCATCCGACATTGTCGAATATGTGTAATTATTTCAACAATTTTTTTCCTTTCTAAGCATGAAGAAGATAGATACACGTGTTACATAGTCGATGAACTATATAAGTCTAAACCTTTAACCTTTTATAAATGTGTTTACATCGAAGATACCATATATGTTAAACTCATACAGTGAGGAATACAAAGACAGTAAAAACCAATGTCGCCAGGGAATGAAAGGCCCGTAATTCAATATAAAACATTCGAATTTGATTGACAAAAACCATAAGACAATATTTGTGAGCATAATAATAGCTGACGATATTTCTCAATGATTTAACCTGGTTTTATTACTACAAATATATAGATTGAAAAAACAGAACAATTAAATACATTTTTAACATAGTCATCTCCTCTTTTAACCATGTAACGTTTATGAAACTAATGCGTGCAAATAACCGAATAAAACAATTACAAGATATTCTCACGTTCACTTTTATTTGGGAACGACGCTTGTAAGTTGCTATAGAACGCCTCCATTGCTGAAATAACTAATTACATTATCTGTGTTGCGCATTTCCTCTGAGCAAATGTTCTCGCTTGTGTCTACAAATACTTCCTGATGTATCCGGGTACTGACGAGAGGTGTCGTAGGTTTTCTATCTAAATGTTCTTGCATGAGCAATATCCGGGCACTTGAAACCAATCGAATGTCAGCGGCGGCCATATTGACGAGTTTTCGACATACACAAGCAGATTTAGGAAGGCAGGTTCGATGTAACATTTGCCTTTGCACTCTCCATAGGTTCTGGGAATAGCAAACATAAGGTTTTTATCGACAACCAAGCGACAACCAATCATGCGACATAGCTTAAAGCCCTAGATGTCAGTAGGTTCATTTATCCCATGAAAGAGAATGCTGTAAAGAAACATTACATCACCGTACTATGTATAGAAACCATCTGTACCTTAAGCGGGTTTAACTTTCTAAACACTGTTCTTTATGTAGTTTGTATACCCTGCCTTACCATCAACATCTACTTGGTTATTACCAAATATTATACAATTGTACAATGACAAAAAAAAATTGATGCAGAGCATTAAAGTCGCCTGAGAATATATATCAGAAAGATATATTTAAATAGTAGCATTTAGCGCCACTTCATCTGCTATTGCAGAATAAAAATGTTTCAAAAAGCTTATGTTGTTAACGTTGTAAGTGTTAAATGGCACTTTTTAACTCCTAGTTCAACACAACAATATGGAACAACACCTACTCAACAAATGCCGTACAAAGTTTCCAAACATATAATTGTGGTACGACTTTAAAATGGTACGAAGTGACTAACATCCGTCTTAACGTGAGAATTTTTTACAACATGCAACAAAAACATTGAATAATATTACCTATTATTCTTCGCAATATATCTCCAAATATTTTTTAATACCAGCAAAGACAATAAAGTTTAAATCTTAAAAGATCTTGAATACCGAGCAAATGTTACTCATATGTCTATCAAAGTGTTCGAGCAAAATTGTTTAATAATAATATGAGATATTAAATCGTGCTGATACTCTTACGAATGGGAATCACATGAATCAAGTAGTAAATCTTAAGTCATTAAAAACAAAGATCACATATTTACATTATTACCATTAAAAAAATAACCCGCATTTTCCATTTAACAAATAAGTAAAAATAATTATGGTTTAAACCATACTCTACTAGTTGGTTTAGAAGTGGTCATAGAAAACGTATTTGTCGATATGTTTATGAGCTGTTAACCTGCTAGTCAGCGAAAGAGGAAGACAAAGACAAAAATGTCATAATAGCTAACATTTAAGAAGCTTCTTTCAGGAATTTGAACCAGAAGCTTCTAGCTTGGCAGTCCATCACTCTACCTATTGCGTTACGGAGACATTGTCTAGGCATATTTGATGTAATTTTATTTTACATTGCGAATAGCACAATGTGCAAATACAACTTCCATCCTATGTTATGATTTTGACAGGTTTCATCCCACGCTAGACCACGTTACTTAGTATGAGGTCAAGCTAAACATCTATTAGAAAAATAAAAGTAAAACATTCAATTTTATTCATTCATCAATGTTGTAAAATATACATTGGGTGATGTTGAATTATTCTTATATAAATAAGTCAAATGATGTCAACTTTAAAGTAGTTTATTTAGTTTTTGAACCTACGCGCATATTTAAAGTATAAGGTTTGCATTCGCTTACTTACATGCCTTGCATAAAATGTACAGAAAGTATTTCCATAGCGACTGCTAAATAATCAAGCTAATCTTAAGTTTTCAGACAAATGCAAAATATGTTCTATTTAAACACCTAGAGTACAATAAATACGAACCTTCAAAAACGCAATACACACCCATTTCTTTTCGTTACGTCAACAATCTTGATATTCATCGGCCGTGAGCCTGTTGAGCGTGTCATGTGAGAGTACCAAACTATGACTTTTATCAGGAGGGTGGAGATGGTCGTGACAATGGACTTTGGGGGAGTTAGTGAAAGATATAATAGATAAAAGCTTTTATACTTACAGACATTTTGCGTGTCGAATAAACTGGTATCTAGCGGGTTCATCATCCGCCATATGTACGATCTGTCTCTCCACTCCGTGTATGTTCTTCATCGTAACATTCGTCAGGTATAGAATGTCGCTTAAATACAAAGGGGGGTAACTCTTTCATGTGAAAATTCAATAAGGAGGAAAGGGTTAGCTCTCCTTATAGTTATATATTAAGGTTGACATTTTTTGGCCTTATTTCTATTTTAAATAAGAATAATATTATAATGCACAGTTTCTGTTAGGCTTGTACAGAATTTCATTTTAAAAATCCAATTCAAGTTCGCTGTCATATTTATTTCCTTGTTTGCAGTATTTCACAACAATAAATATCGTGTTAAAATATAATTTTATTTTGTTCGGGAAAATGCATTTAATGAATAAGAATTAAACTTTCTTAGACAGACACTGCTAAGATATTCTGTGTGCTCAATTCAGTAATTTAGTTCAATCGTTTAAAGACGCTAATAAACATCTAGTTCATACAAAGGGTATTTATTAATATGGTCAAGATAAAGGTTTTTTAGACAGATGGTCAACATAAAGGTTTATCAGAAGAGATGATTTCACATTTTCTTGAAAAAAAAAATGTCTGTTAGACGAGGCCATTTAATGAACTTTGTCACAATTAATCACCATTTGAGGGGTTTCGAAGGTTTCTAACATTTCAGTAAAATCAACAGAAACAGCCGACTTAATCCGAACTTTAAAGAAGTTAACCTACGTGGCGCAGCAAGCATCTCCATCTCCCGGAAGTCTGAGTGACGGAAGTACATATCCCTGAATGTTGAGTGAGGATGCACGATTGGAGTTCATCTGGGACTGGTACAGCTCATGGGCAGCATGAGTGAAGAACAGCCCAGGATACCGGTTGTACATCTCACTGTAGCTGCAAACAGAGATACATATGGTAACGTTTACTATTATTGGTGGAGGGAGATGGAAGTTATATGGATAGAACCATAGACACACGTGCGCAGGTAAAAAACAACAACCCTGTAATAATATAAATTAATTTTGGAGAAAAAGATGCCGATGACAATTTTGATGTCGATGATGATGATGAGGGGGAGTAGAAGGAGGATTAAGATTATAATGATTATGATCATCATGATGACGACAACGATGATCATGATAACGATGATAATAAAGTACCTGAGGTTCCCACAGAAGTTATTGTGACAGTATAGATTTACGTCTATTGATGTACTGAACCCAGTAAACAGCACATAGCCATCAGTCCCCGTGAGACCGAGCACAACACACACCAGCAAGCCGAGGTAATCCGGAGTCATCTTAAATATAGCATAAAATATTCATTTAGTTTAATGTACTATTAGACTAATGGGTAATATTTTTAAAACAAAGATCTAAAAGGCGCTGACACTACTATTACTGATGCATGGCATTTAATGAATCTTGCTAATAGCGTACTACAAACGTCTTAAAACTTGGATAGTTTAAAACATGAATAAACTCGGGTGCCTGATACGTAACAGAAGAAAAGCTATAAAATAGTGCCATTAACCTTCTGCCTTATGTCAATCCTGATCAGGGTAGCTCGGTACATGGAGAACATGGGACCGCCGAAATGACTTAAATAACATAAATATTGTCACAGCGCGGTTTCTTACACATAATGCATAGTCTTTGTCTGTCTGTTGTCTGTATGTGTCTCTGTCTGTTGTCCGTCCGTTATCTGTCCGTCCGTCCGTCTGCCTGTTTTTAATGTATGCTTATGTGGCCACACTATTTTGTCTCATTCTTTTGTTGTATAGCCAAGTAAGCCACAGCAAACATTGATGAAACTTATTATTCCTCTATTTCTATTTGTTATTGTCCCTTGGTTTGTTTGTCTGTTCGTCTGTCTTTGTACACTATGTGCGCATGTATACGCCAATATTGATCAACAATAAGAAAAACATAGCGGATGTTGGGCAACGAAAATACGTTCAGTCTTTAAAAAGTAAATTGTAAAAGCAGTATACATACTGTAGACACCCCACCCATCCCTTCCATTGTTAACTGGACGCACATTGCTTTTGGTAATGTTATCATCTGAGCCTTTTATAGTAATGTATTTTTTATCATAACACATCTGTTTTCGTTAAAAGTATTCAACCCTTGAAGGTGCCCACAGGTTAACTCGGTCAAAACAATAAACACTATCTTAACAACGACATTCACCTTGGACAGCAGAGGTAAGGTAAGTTGTCCTTTAGCCCAATAAATTTAAAAACAACATGCTCAATTATAATAATACTTATTTGCTCACTATTGTAGCACTGTTATCTGTAAGCGATATAATGATTTAAGCATACCAAAGTATGTTTTGATCAGACAGCTCCCAACAGAAGCTGGTTATTTAGCCCCGACACTATTTGCTAAGACTTTGTGAAGTGGACAAAGAAGGGTAGGTGTTATGCTTGACCGCCCTCTTCCCATCGGCTGTATGACGATAGCCAAATAGGATCCACAGGGATCAGTACATCTCAAAAACAATCTAATTGGACGTCCCTTGTATTGTCACAATATGCAGGTAAAGTCTTCCTGTTTGATTAAAACCTCAACATATCCGGTTAAGTCATCAGTTTGTTTTATTGCTTGCTTGTGTCCCATAGCTGTTGTTTAAATTAGTAGGTTCATTCTACTATTTTCGTTCATGCGTCTGTCCGTTTAAGGTCAGTCTAATGTGTCGATTCTTTTGACCGTTCACCTGTATGTCTACATACTGGTTCTGTCAAAGGCTGGTTTTATTTATCACTGAGCCAATGTGTCCTTAAATCTATTAAATGTAAACAAGGCAAACGTAACCAGTTTCAATAGGAATGTTAACCTGCTGATGTGTCTATCGCTAATGTTAAAGTTTCCATTAAATGCGTATTGGATTAATGTCGTTTTATTAGTAACAATAGCAAAATAGAAAACACATGAACGTGAGCTCACATGAACGGGAACATCTCAAAAGCCTGTTAGTTTTTAAAGCGCATACAAGTTTTGTCGTATATGAGCTAAAATATTATAGTTTTATGTATTTGTTTGTGTATTAAGTGTTTTATAACAAAATGATACCATTCCGTTTTGTTAGAACGTTTGTGTAGAATGTTGTGTTTATTTTAAATATATACATAAAAGGCATTCTAATTAAGTGGCTTTCTGAAAAAACCTCATATCACATTCAATGTATCAATGTCAGTCAACATAAAGGCTTAATAAATTTAAAGTGAAATACACACACAAACACACACACACACAAACACACAAACACACACACATACACACACACACACACACACACACACACACACACACGCATACACACACACACGCACACACACACACACACACACACACACACACACACACACACACTCAGATGATATCAATTACCATAGGGTTAATGCCAAAAGAAAGTTGACTCTCTTTCTCTTCTCTCTCTCTCTTTCTTTCTCTCTCTCTCTCTCTCTCTCTCTCTCTCTCTCTCTCTCTCTCTCTCTCTCTCTCTCTCTCTCTCTCATCTCTCTCTCTCTCTATATATATATATATATATATATATATATATATATATATATATATATATATATACTAATCGTTCAATTATTCAATTCAATTATTTT